>CM020516.1:5407500-5690000 GCA_009823395.1 Thamnaconus septentrionalis
CCCCGGTCTCACCGAGAGAAACCGCTGTTGACAACAGAGGGGATGGAAGCGGGAGCAGGGGGAAGTGGAGGAAGAGGAGGAAGAGGAGGAGGAGGAGAGGCTGCCGCACCACCACTTTGAGAGAAACCGCTGACACTTCGGATTCACAGATGGACCAAACGGGACCTTTTACCGTCCTCTTAGCGTCCTGATTTAAAAGCAACTTTCCGTCCATCCGTCGTCCGCGTGGGCCATTTCCTTAAAAAATACATCACAAAATGGCTCACAGAAGACTTGCGCGTCCGTCCGCTGTTTTCTCCATTAAAGTGTTGTGTGTCGGTCCGAAGTACCGGAAAACAACTGGATCCAAACTGATTACACTTCAATGTTTGACCTTCAAAATAACTTTGTTTAGACGCAGGCTGTTGTTCTGGTTCTTGGCCCCCTGTGGAGGAGGTAGCGTTCCAATCCAGCTGTTTCTGTTTCTAGTGCAAGTAAACGTTTGACTTGTGTCGCAGTTGTGTTTCCTGGAAAAGCGACAGATTTTACACTTGCACCTCCACAAAACTGAACGCTGACTTATTTTTCTTTCGGGACCTTTGTTGCATCTTTTTTTATCCCCAACCTTTACATATTCAGGAGGAAATTGTTTAACAATTTTTGAACGTACAATTTTTTTCCAAATTGGCTGCCAGGTGAATGACAGGAAGTGGTAGCTGGGTTGCTTTGGTTTAAATAAATATTAAACCAAAGCTTCATCATATGTAAGGAACAAATAATGACGCGACAATCATTTTGAGGCACCTGTTCATGGATTCATTAGATGACTTTTGAATGTTTATCACTAGCAACAGACAGCCCCACACACACACACACACACACACACACACACATATATGTATATATACCCTCTTGCGATGGAAGAATGATAAACTACATTTACAGCTGCGAGTTGAGGGGACACACATCCATATTTCATCCCACCGAGATGCATAGCCGAGACAGCGGGTAAGTGGTGGTGAAGAGGGACAGGGGACACGCATTCATATTTCATCAAAGAGACACTTGGTTAAAATAAGCGGTAAGTGGAAGAGAGAGAGAGAGAGAGAGAGAGAGAGAGAGAGAGAGAGAGAGAGACGTAACAGTACATACAGAAAGAGAAAGGACGTGCATTCATATTTCATGGTAGCGAGGAAGAGGTATTGTTAATAAAAGAGGGAGACGGCGCAGGGCAGGGACAGCCGCTAATTGACGACTCCTGGGAGCTCAATAAATAGGCATGAGGGAAACTTTTAGGACAACAGGAATAGGACAACAGAGAGAGAGAGAGAGAGAGAGAGAGAGAGAGAGAGAGAGAGAGGCAGGCATTCATATTTCATCAGAGAGAGAGCGAGGGTGACTGAAAGTGGGTGTTAACAGGTGGGTATCAATATAGACGCATCGGGACCACTTACAGCCAGGGAAGAGGGGGGGTTGGGGGTGGGAGGGTGGGAGGGGGTGGGGTGGGTTGCAGGCTGTTCTGAAGAGCCGATAACTGCCTCCATGAATACGGACACATCGTCAGCGAGGTTTATAGACGGCCGTAACGGCCGAGGCTGTTACTCTGTCGACGCTTTAATAGGTCCATTCGCTCGCTCAAGTGCTCAACGGGTGCCTGAAGGCTGCGGCACACAGTTTTTTTTTTTTTTTTATTTTTTTTTTTACAAGAAAGGGACACAGTTGGAATGTAAAACGTCTTTGTAAAAGTTTGTAAAATGATATGATAGCTATCAGAAGTTATTTTTACCGGTTTTACCCTTGACCTAACTGATAAGAAAAAATGGAAAAATTATTTTGAAAAGGTCAAAATTTTTGCATGCTGCCTCAAGCAAAGGCCAAATTTGCAGCAACATCCGGCGACACTGAAGGTTCTTCACTCGTTGTTTCTTGGCTGAACTTGATGTGACTTGTACTCACTGTGGTTTGGAGCAGCATCCAGGTCTTAATTGGACACAGAGGGCAGTTGACAATATCACAACTGAGTTTTCCAGACTTCAGAAGTGAACACAACTCAACCTGACATCAGTCAGACACGCATTTGTCTTTTCCATTGAAGTGAAAATCAACACCAGAGATCGAAAATCCCATTGTCTGCATCATCCAAAGTTTCCAGGACTGTCAATGGTTTGGATATTTTGCCAGAATTAAAGGGCCAAACAACAACTCTTGAACAACACAAGCATTTTTGCACTCTTTCATTCTACCTGAGCACACATGTCATTCAAAGTCGCACCAGACTTCAAATCACGTCTTCTCAGTTGGGCCTCAATTCTCCGACAATCACTCGGCCTTTTAACCGAGCTCCTGGGGTGCTAATGCACAGCCATTACCCACGGCTTGCACACAAAGGGAGACACACAAGCGGAAGCATGGCGCAGCACTTAAGGCGCACAACCAGGGCTGTAGAGAGGAGGTGCTATTTCCCCCATAAAACGGTAAAACTGTAAAACGAAAGAGAAAAACGAAAGTTAAAAGTTTAGCAGTTAACAAAACGGCTAACAAAGTGCCGGCGAGCAAATGAACCCATCTGGGCTCTCTCGCATGGTTCACACACACACACACACACACACACACACTCTCTCTCTCTCAGACACACACACACACACTCTATCATCAGGAACTTGAGATTGCTTTGTCTACTCCAGTGCGTTGCGGTTGCACGATTGACTAATCGTCGTGTCACAGGCAAACCATATTATATCTCTCTCCACTCGTCCGTGGCTCCTAGTGTGTGTGTGTGTGTGTGTCTTGTTTTGCTCCATGGTCTCCAAATATATTGTTTCTTATTGTACGGTGTGAAGGTGTGTTGCTGTGTTGCTGTGTGTGTGTTAGAAGAAATGTCGCCCCACCCCCCCTTTTACTGGGCCTGGCAGGCCAATGAGCTGCTGAGACGAGATGAGCTTTATTTATGGGTCTCCAGGCTAGCGTGTGTGTGTGTGTGTGTGCGTGCGCACGCGCGCTGCCTGAAGTTTGTGCGCCACCCCTCAACCTGAAATGATCACAGAGGTACAGTCATGCACTCTCGTCAGCATGTGTGCTGACAACATAATTGGTTTGCCTGGCATTTCAATTCAGCGCCGCCAGATTGTTCTGGGCCGTCGCTGTCCTCTGCCCTGTTAGCCGCCGCCAGCGCTAACCGCCAGCGCTAATAATACGGCTGAGGCAGAGGCCACGACAACCTTTCTCGCCGCCGGGTCTAGACACGCTGTTAAAGAGGCTTCCTGTGTGTGTGAGAATGTGAGATGTGCATCCAATGGGGGCAGTTTTTTCCCCACATTGCAACGTGTGTTACGCGTGTAACTTTTTTCCCCCGGATTTGGTGATGTCTCACCGCTCTGGGGTGGGGTGGGGGGCAGAAATTCAACCACTGGGTCTGAAACTAGAAAAAGAAACTTGTGACAGGGACAACAGTCCCTCCCTCACCTCACTCTTCTCCCAGTTTTCTGAATATTTTCATCAGTTAGCTAATAGCGCTTGGTTAAAAAGTCTCACTGATTGTTACATCCTGAAGGATGCAAAATTCTTTTAGGGAGGCCATCGGGACCATTTTATCGGTCTTTGGTTTGACCCACAACCTACCAGTGTCAGGGTGGACACTCTACCGCCAGACCACTGAGCTGCTCTAGCGGAGTTAGCGTGTCCTATGTTTCGATGGTCAACCTCGTCTTCCATCTTTGGTTTGCATGCTTAGTTCACACTGAAAGCTCCTTTCCTTGCCTTCCTGCTTGTTGGTCGGGGGGGCGAAATGGTTTTGTGAAAAATGAGGCTGCACATCTTCAGGACATTGTTGGTCCAACACAACAGCTGCTTGCATCCCACCTGATCCAACACCACTGTGCTCAGATTGACCGCTGAGTCATCGGCGTACTTGATAAACATCCTGATATCTGTGATTCACTCTTGCTAATAGTACCCAGATTATTTTCCCACTCTCTGTAAAGTGGTTGGAAATGTTCCTCATGACCTTCTGTCGCTCTGCATGTGTGTATCAACAAAATCACATTGAAATTTGTTTGTTTTTTTTCTTTCCTGTCTCTCTCTGACTCCATCGAGGCGACACAGCTGCCAAAATTCAAAGACACTGCGAGGAGATGAAAGCCGTCTCGCTCGTTAGAAGTCGGGGACAAACGGTGGGAGTGAAACATTTGCTCACCTGCCGCAGACAGAAAGTCTCACCTGCAGCTCTTTTTCTTTTGTGTTTATTGATTTGTTGTTTTTCTGCAGGACAGGAGTGGAGGAGTGGAGGAGTGTCGGCGCCGTCCTCTGTTCTCGGGGACTGCTGAAAATAAAAAATAAAATAACCGTGGGCCGAGTAAAATAAAGGTGTGTTTGAGAACAAAAGCGGCGGCGAGCGAGTGTCTGGAGGGAGCAAAAAAAATGACTGGGATGATTCCGAGCGACACTTGGACAGACAAATCAGACAAAAGGGAGAAAAAAGGAGCATAAGGAGAAACCAAAGGAGTGTTTGTGAGGGAAGGGAAGATGAATAAACAACATCACTGAGCAGCCGCGCACCGTCCCCGGGCAGCCCTGCGTGTCTGTGTGTGAGCTGCTGAGCACGCTAACGCACCGCAAAAACTGCTGTAAAATTCATCTTGTCAGTGTTTGTGAACGCCGCATGGAGAATCGGATAGGAAGGAATCGGAACGCTGAAAGCTGAGGGACGATTTCCTACGGCGGCGTCTCCGACCACAACACGTTTCAAACGGTGCCTCCACAATTTCACGTTCATAGCTGCAACCAACCTGTGAAACAGCCTCGCGTCTGTTCCTGCAGTCTGTGTTGCAGCGCTTGAGGTATTCATTCTGCGGTTTCACCTAACTGTCAGCCTGAATGACCTTCTGCTGCTCTACCAGCATGCAGACGAACATCAGTTCCACTTCTCGAAAACTTTTCTTGTGTAAAAAAAAAAAAAAGCCAAAATCAGCAACTTTTCCAAAGTGATCCGTCTGATTTTCATCCTCCCCTCCTTTTTTTTAATTTTTTTTTTATCCTAAAACGTCAATCAGATCCTCAGCTTTTGTAGCTCCAGGCTGCTTCTCGATGACCACCTAAATCTAACTATTTTTTTCCCGTACTGCATGTTCTTTGCACCCATCCCTCTGACGAGCGCGTTGCTAAGGCAGCTGCTCTCTCTCTCTGCGTGTTTACACTCACTCGCACGCTCGCTTTGCCCCCCGCCGTCCCGACGACGGACAGCTCAGGTTAATTGGAGGCTGTGAGTCGTGTGTGTCGGTGTGAACCCGAGGGGGATGGACGTTTGCCGCCTGTCACACCTGTGATTGACTCAAGAGACTCGGATCTGAAGCCCTGCACGCCATAAGAAAGGATCAGCGCGTACAGCCGCTGGATTTACATAGAAATGTCCATTTGCGATGCAATTTTTTTTTTTGCAGTGAAGAAATCTATGTATGTGAAAACAATATACACGTATACAAATATAAATACCTCACAAGATGGAATTGCTAATTCGAAGGGAACATTTTTGGTTCTTTAAAATTTGGCCGTCGAGGCAGTTGAACGAGTGACCATCTGCCTGCCACCTTTGGTTGGCCTAATTCTGCAAGACGCTGTGTATGTGTGCGCGTGGGTGCATGTGTGTGTATGTGTGTGTGTGTGTGTGTGTGTGTGTGTATGTGTGTGCGTGTTTACGAGTCCGCAGAATGGATCGCCGTTGTCGGCTCAGACTAATATCAACTCCCACATGAACTGTTAATGCCGGGGCAAGGGCGCCGTACGCACACACTCGCACACGCACGCACGCACACACACACACACACACACACACACACACAAACGCTCGCTTGCTCACCCACAAAGTCGCAGGAAGGCATCATTGTCTCTCTCTCTCGCGCGCGCTCGCCAGCGCCACAACAGCCGACGGATCGTTAATCCACCGCCGAGTCCATTTGGAGGCCGTGGCGTGATGGAGAGAGAGCGCGGGAGGGGTGGGGGGGCGGGAGGGGGTGGAGGGCAGGGGTAGGGAGGGACAGAGGTGGAGGTGGGCGGGGGAGAAGGTGCAGCGGGAGGAGGGAAGAGATATGAGCATCGGTGTGTGAGGAAGTTCAGACAAAACAGTAACTCCACCACCATCACCAGTGTGTTGATATACGACAGTGAATCAGGGTGTGTGTGTGTGTGTGTGTGTGTGTGTGTGTGGGAGGGGATGGGATAGGGGTGATGGATATGTTTGATGTCGCGCCGTGTCTACAAACACAAAGTGCTTCATTGATGTACTTCATGACACAGCGGCTGTTTATATGGACATGGATCATGGACAATAAAACACCAGAGTCCAGAGGATGAAAGAAACTCTGCCTCAAAGGTCCAAGTGTGGAAGATTCCAGGTATCCAGGTTTGTGTGCGCAGGCCACCGCAGTTCACTGGCAAACTCGGGAGAGGGAGGAGTGAGAGCACTGCAATCTAAAGTGTAACCACTTGATGTCACTGTTTCTTCTTAAAATCTCCAAATATTAATATTAAACAATGCATTAATAAAATATTCCACACTTAACCTCTAATCTGCTGTCTGCATGTCCAGAATGAGTTTGTCTGCACTCGTCCTGATCTCCGCTTCCTGGATGGGAACCTTCAACATGGCTAAGCAGTCGACATACTACATAAAAAGGGAATAGGGAGTGTTATGAAAATCTGGGCGCACAATGGTTGGACGAGTCAATGGGGAAAATCTGGATGTCTTGTTGATGTCACAGGTGGAGGTGCAGCTGCTTCTTGTGTTTGAGAAGAACCCAAAATCCAAAACACCAACAACAATTTTTTTTTTTTTCTGAAGTGCTTCAACTTGTGCTCAGTTTCATGGTTTCCTCAGATCTGATGCTGCTTTGTTGTCAGTGTGACTTCAGCAGGTGGTGTTTTGCATTGAAGTCAAGTGCTCCTCCGTTTCAGCCGATTGTCTGGAAGGATTCTGGAAGCGGAGATGGCCGCACTCTCCGGTTTGGGGTTTTGGCAGCGGCGGCGGCTGAAAAATCCATCTGGCGCCAGTCAATGAAAACTTTTCAACTCCCCGGTGAGGCTTTGAAGTGATAATAGCCGGAGTCCGGAGTCGCTCTCCCCCTGCCATGGCTGTATGGACTCTGTGGCAGGTCATTTGTTACCAAATTGCTGGCACATCGACACCCCCCCACCAGCCCCCCCCACGTTCCTTCTCTCTCTCGCTGGTTCGATTTTCTCTTTCACTTGTCGCACCGGGCAGCTGCGGCAGTCGGCGTCACGTCTTTCAAACGACCTTTGTTGTCGTCTTTTTTTCCAGTTTTTCCGCTTCTTCGTTTTCTCTCGCTGTATATTAATTTTTACCCCAACGTCGACGCTGACTGTTGACGTCGGTCCGTTTTGATCCGGTCTCGTTTTTGTGTTTGATCTGGTTGCGGAGATTCTCCAAGCTCCACCTCTCCTTCCCTCCCCTCCCCCACCGCCCCCAAGTCTCCCCTCCTCCAGCTGCAAAAGGATGTAATTCCCCCCAAACCCTCCTCAATCTCTTCCACATCATCCCCGTGTACAAATCCTCCCCGGATCAAGGCTTTTTTTTTCCCCTTGTCGCTCACTCTCTCTTCCTCTCTCTCTCTCTCTCTCTCTCTCTCTCTCTCTCTCTCTCTCACACACACACACACACACAGTAGTGAGTGGGAGCGATGACAGGTCCTCTCTCTGTGTCTCCTGTGGTCTGAGCCATCAAAGTTTCCATTTATGCTTCCCTTTGTGACACATCACTCTTGCGCGTGCCTTTGTGTGTGTGTGTGTGTGTGTGTATGTGTGTGTGTGTGCGTGTGGCCACGTGGAAAATGACGTAAGCCAGACCTCGACCCTCAGCCACCTGCAACCCTGAAAAGCGCCGCAGACTTTAGAGCGAGGATGATGTCACACGGAGAAACTTTCACTGGAGGAACCTTCGGTGCGGCGGAGTCCGACTTCAGGACCTGTTTTCTGAGGCGGAACGACTCCGAGTCCTTGTGAGTTGTTGGTTTTTTTCGGTCCGACTCAGGGGACGATTTGTTACAATGCTTCCACTTGCACCTCGTCTGCATGTCATCTTCACACACTGTACACACAGGAAGTTTTTTCCGCCGTGGATCTTTGCAAGGATTAAGCCTTGCATGTGATGCTCACACATGCAAAGGATTACGACATGGTTATAAAGCTCAGAATCTTAAGAAAAAAAAAAACTGACGCGATTAAAAAAGAAGTGAGTGATTGATGTTCTTTTGAATAAATGAGCCGCCGCAGCCTCACAGATATTTGCACCGACTACCACGACAGCCTGATGTTAACTAAGCAAATATTGAGAATCAAATTTTTCTTTCTTCTCAGATCAAGTTCGTTTGGTTTGCACAAATCCCACAGAATCTCTCTCGCACCGCCGCCGCCGCTCCCGCCGTGCTGGGCGGCTTCGATGAGGAGTTAATATTTTTTGACGGTTTGTTTCTTTCAAGAAATAAACCGTCTTGATTTGTGCTCCCCTCGGAGTGCAAACAGAGAGAGCACAAATGAGGAAAGTGATACATCAGAGAGAGGAGATGGCTGTGTGTGCAAATCGACCCTCTGTTTGTGGTGGAGTTTTTGGTTTCTGGATAAACAGTCTGGAGGGGAAGGTTTCAGCCGACAAGTTCCACGACTCAAAAAAAAAGAAGGAGACGAGGACTCTTCGAGTTCTCTGTGATTTCACTTAGATACATCTCCTGGAATCAGCTCATGAGACGCCGCTTAATTAAGCCGCCGCGTTAACAGTGGGAGATAAATGAAGATAAATAAATCCGTCTCCATGGTTACCAACTCCCCATTGTTTCACTCTCACAGACAACAAGCAGGAAAAAAAGCCACAATTCGCAATGAGGGAATGCAGTTTTTAAGGTTATTAAACATTTATTCTGCTTTCCTTCGTGTCTTCCAGTGCCCCCCCCCCCCCCCCCCCCCGCCCCTCCGCCTTCCTCATTTATCCATTCATTTTTCAGTTCGGTCACAGCGCTGTTTTGATTCTCTTGCCACTAAACTTCTAACGAGGCAGCACGAGCAACAGCGCGCTTTTAGTTCCAGGGGCTAAAATCCAAGGGAGAAAAAAAAACAACAACAACCGAGCAGCAGCAGTAGAAGAAGAAGAAGAAGAAGAAGAAGAAGAAGAAGAAGAAGAAGAAGAAGAAGAAGAAGAAGCGGCTCATCGAAGGCTGTTTTGTCGTGTCGGCCTCATGAATGAATTCTCGCTCCCTTGAATAATGAGCTACAGAGAGCACATTTGTTTCCAAAAGCCTCCAAGAAACACGGACGGCGGGGGAGAATAACACTCCAGAGCCCCGCAATGCCTTAATTAGTGGGCCAGTGTTGACTCGCACAAGATCTCTCCGCGTCTCCGCCGCTCTCATTTTCCTGCTGCCGTGGAAATAGAGTTAAAGGGAGGAGAGGAGGAAAAAAAGAGAGAGAGAAAAGTCTCGTAGATGTGCAGGGTTGGTGGGAAAAGCTAATTGTGTGTCGCACTCTGTTGCCTTGTTAGGCCTTTGATTCTCTCGTCCCTCTGTGCCGCCGCTCCGTGTTTTCTGCCACTTTATCCGTCCTCACGTTCTCGTCCCGCTGTGAAGTCTCTTCTGATTGGAGGGAGAGAGAAAGAAAAAAAAATCAGCTTCCCGGTCCTTTTCAATAGCTGTTGACTTGGTGGCACGCGTAATGATTTCTGCTTGGTTTTAAATAGCTGCAGCTGTAATCACTTGTTTCTTTTATTAAAGCGGGGAAGGGACAGAAAAAAAAAAAGCCGGAGATAGAATAGAAAAATGAGACGGGGTCGACGTGTCGCGGATGTAATCAGAGGATTAACGGTTTGTGAGGTCGGCTGCCGACTGTGATTCCTTTTTAGAACAATCAGCGCCGCCTTAATTAATGGGAGCCTGGCAGCGGGCGTATGCAAATCTGCACGTTGCGGCTGCTGCGTCTCTCTGTGTTGTTTACTTTTATATAAATATATATTTTTCTCTGCGTCTGATTTGTCTATTTTTGTCCTCTTTTGTTGCTTTGCCACTTCCTCCTCTTCCTCCTCATTTTCCTCCTCCTCCTCCTCCTCCCCCCCTCCTCCACCCTGACCTTCGTCTCTCGCTGACTCTTTTTCCCAGACATTTTCCTCCTAATGCAGTTCAACAGTCTCTCGCCCTGTTCACTTCACGTTGTGTCGAGTGTTTTTCCCTTCCCAGGCGACGCGCCGCTTCGTGCTCAACAATCTTTTCGAATATTGTTTTTCTCTTTTCTTAATCACGATGAGGTGACATCATCCTTCACTTCACATTTTAACATTGATCCTCTGCGGGTTTATCCGCTGCTGTGCTGCATATAAACATGGGTCACATCACAGGGTGAAAACTGACAGTTTGGATTCTTGCACATCCACCGTCAGAAACTCCCACCCGTCCAAGTCAATACATCAGCATCGGTCGAGTAGCAAAATGAGGATGAAGAAGAACCAGGAGAAGGAGGAAAACAAGCTTTGAATGAATGATTGTGTCTGTAGCTGTGTTTCCATGACCCCTAGAATTGCACAAAACCTAAATATCGCAATAAAAAAAAAACAGTGTTTGAAACACCTGAACTTGGAAAAATCTCTCGTGGGACGAGATTTTACGAGAATTACGGCTTACGCGCTTCACAACATTCAATGGAAACACCTGCAAATCGCAATTGTACTTTGTCGAAATTTCTGAAGTATTGCTTTTATTTTGCGAAAAATTGTAGCTGATGTGGACGTTTCAATTTTAGCCAATTTTTCCCCAACTGAGGACTTTTTCTCTGCTGCCGACTGGCTGAGGATCATCGCAGCCCTCCAATGAGGATCATCATTGATCAGTCACGGGACCCATAGGAAGCCTCTGCGCTTCCAAACCAACTGGATCCAAATTGTGGAAAACTGATTGGTCCACCGTGTCGGGTGATGATCCATTATCTCCTTCCCAGAAGGACGTGGGAAATAAATCCAGTGGATGAGTTTTATTTGCTGCAACAGGTCACAGGCCAGTGGCAAAGGCTTTGTTAACCAGGACTGCTGGCTGCGTCTGCAGAGAGACGCCTGAAAAATCCACATGAAGAGTGGAAAAAAAAACAGAAACAAAGGAAGAAATCCTCAAAATCCTCCAGGCAAATCTAGCCGCCTCGCAGCATTTGGCGGGACACGTGTGTCTGTGTGTGTATGTGTGTGTGAGAAAACATCAACAGACAGTAATTTCCCGCTTCATTTAACAATCACTTAGCATTGTCGGCTAATTTGAACGCACAGGAGAAGACGCGCCGACGAGTCCCGGCCACCAGGGCGCGTAATTACACGGTCAACAATCGTTCCTGTGCGGGTCAGGTGAGACAAAGCGAAGGATTATCTTGAGAGAGAGAGAGAGGACGAGTGTGTCGTTGTCGTGTTAAATTAGTCACACCATCCCGCGGGACTGCGACGATACCACACACACACAGACACACACACAGACGCACACGCACACACACAAAGGCGTGCAATTGCGATGAGACGTCTTCTTTTTCTCCTTGTACAAAAAAAAAAAAAAGCTCAGATTCACTTTTAATTCCACTCAATCTCACATGACGTGTCGAACACCTGGCAGCTAATTCTGCACCAGAGCCGCTGAATTCTCTTGTGGTGGATGGATGAGTGGATGGATGGATGGATGGATGGATGGATGGATGGATGGATGGCAGAACCTGACAGCCGCCATTGCTGCCACCTGCATCTCAGCTAAGAGGAAGTGAGGCGAACACACACACACACACACACACACACACACGGTGCAATTCCTCAGAGACTTCCAGCAGAGCCCTGGGTCAACTGGTTGCTACATCCTCAGCAAGGCATGCTGGGTAAATGTAGAAAGGCGGCACGGGGGAGAAGGCAGCTGCAATCTGTCAACGTCACAAAGTGTTTCTGCTACTGCTGTTGTTGTTGCTGCTGTTGTAGCTGTTGCAGCTACTGCTGCTGCTGCTGCTGCTGCTGCTGCTGCTGGGAGGCAAAGCAGATGCAGAACCTCCCTCCGGGGAGAAGAGATGTGTCCCGTCTGTTGTTCCAGCTCCTTGGAAAGTCGAGGAGCCACAGTCCGGCATTGACTGCGGCGCAGAGATAAAAGGAGGGAATATTGGATTTGTGTTTGACACAAAGCCACAACTCGATGCCGCAGTGCCGGGTGTCTGAGATGACGTCTTTCTGTCTTTTTTTTTTTAATTATTATAATTTGCCAGCCCAAAGCTGTGGTACAGTTGTCAAGGTCTAAAAAGATGTACAGTAGCAAGAAGAACAATGAAACTAAAACACAAGTTTGAACTGAACATTGTTAAAGAGGAAAACATATATATATAAAACCTCATTCAATTTCTTCTGTCTGTTTGTTGTCACATTAAATTATTTCAAATTAATCTTATAATGTCATTTTTGTTATTGTCACCTCTCTTCATGACTCTGCCTCTATAATAGAGAGGAGGTGGGCCAGGAATTGCGGTTATACTCATGTCATTTCTGATACAATGTCATTTTCTTAATGCACATGCCTCTTTCGACAGTTCATTTCAGATCAAAGAAACAGCGCACACTAATTATTTTATGTCGGTGGGGGATTTGTATGTACTTGCCTCTCTTGACATACGGTCACATCATCAGCGTGACGGTGGATTACAGACTCACTGTCCATCATTCCAGCTGAGGAGCTCTCATGACAGAATCTGTTGCTGATTTTTTTCAATTCACTTTTTTTGACGACTGTTTTTACAACATCTTCATCACATTGTTCCGTTTGGGCTTAATTAAAAAATACTGTGCCCCCCCCACCCCCACCTCCTTCCCCGCAGGTTCTGAGGGGGTGAAAAAAAAGCTGCTCTGTGTGTGTGTGTGTGTGTGTGGAGCAGATGGTGCTGAATCCTTCCTTTTTCACGGCGACAACTCGGCCAGAGATCCAACCCCAGCGGTCGTGTTTGATACCTCTCCCAATACACACCATTACTAGTGGGATTAGCGGGATTGCGGTTTAACGGCGGCGCACAGAGGGTGAGAGGAGCAATGTTAGACAAGAGGGTCTCTGGCAGCGGCGCGGCAGTCTGGAGCCAGTGGAGCCCTTTGAAACGGAAGAGAATTACAGGACGGGGGAAGGGAGGCGAGATAAAGAAGGGGGTGGGGGGGTGGGGGGTGAACAGGGACGACGACGCAAGTTGTCGTGCGGCGGTCGTTGCCAAAAGCTGGAGTCAAACCCACAACATCTTGAGCGCATGGTGTGTCTAACACGCTTTGGTCCCCGTCCATCTGGAGACACATTCAAAGTGCACCGACGCAGGCAGTCCACTCGTTAAGGAGGGAAGAGCTGTGTGTGTGTGCGTGTGTGCGTGTGTGTGTGTGAACTCGGATGCTCAGTTTTAATGTGCGACTTTAGCGACTGGAACAATATGCAGGATGGGGATAAAGCGGCTCGTTGGTTGGTTGATGTTTGCAGGTAAAAAGTGAAGTTCATTAAAGTTACAACAACAACAAAATTAACAACACAACAAATCTCACATCTGTCTGTTCGCCAGACTCGTTTGACTCATTTTCAAAGCTTTTAAAGGCTCAATTGAAGGACACGTTCGACACACTTTGGGCTTCGGTGCGGTTCCACGACTGGCTGTCACGCACAAACACTCACACACAACGTGCCCACGTTGCAGAACTCCGCTCTCTAATTGGTCCTCAGCGGGCCTCACCTCGGACATGCCGAGACAGTCGCAGTGTATAAAGCTGGAGCAGGTCTGGAGGAGATGCAGAGGGAGGGGCAGGCAGTTGGGGGCGGAGCCAGAGGGAAAAAAAAAATCTTTGACCTTTGATCTTTCTCTTATCTTTGACCTTTTCACCACATGTAAATCCACGTCGAGACGTTTCATCCCGACCGCCACTAAACGCCTCCTGCTCCTTTTTCTCTCAGCTCGTCTTCCACCGCATGGCTGCACTCGTCACTCGCTGTCGCCGGCGGCGCCGTGCTAACGAGGAAACGCTGCCGCTGTTTACTTGTTGCGAGGCTACAAAGTGTTTCTTATTGCAATACAGCGAGGTGGCGGCGACGCCGGCGCCGGCGCATCATTCCAAACTCCACTCGGAAGCTGAAGACACTGAGCAGGTACTTTACAGGCGTTCAGAAATTTGAGGAGATTCAGCATTTTTGGTGAGACAAACCACCTGGAAAGCTTTCAGTCCTGTTGCCGGGTAGCAGTTCCTCTCCCCCATTGCTCAGTAGGAAGTGACCCTATGAATTCCCTAAAGACCCCAAAGAAATCCATTGGCTGAGACAGCAGCTGCTCCACTGAAAATTCCAATTTCCAGGCGCTGCAGTGAAAACAACCTGTAAAAACCGGCAAACTGCAAACTAAATCAGCTCACATTTGAGTTTTTGAATCCTTCATATGAAGATGTTGCAGAGCAGGAGCCAGTGTGTGTGTGTGTGTGTGTGTGTGTGTGTGTGTGTGTGTGTGGGTGATATTTAGATTTCGGCATTCAGAGTTTAATTGAAAGTCACGACAGGAGCAGCTGCTCAGAAACGACCTCATGGAATCAGGAAAAGGAGCCTTTATGAAATGCCTGCGCACACACACATTCACACACACACACACACATACACACACTGCTCTGTGGGTGTGTGTGTGTGTGGCTGTCTGTGTTGGACAGCTTCACCTGTGAAGTGTGTGCCAATGATTGCTCACTCACAAGCAGCTGGCAGCCAAGGAAAGGAAAACCTGAAAAAAGAAATAAATCCCAGGCTCTGGCTGATCTCAGGCTCAACACCTTGTTCACATTTTTTGGTCAGGTTGCATGTTTTTTGTTTGTTTGATTTTGTTTTGTTTGACAATGTGTTAACTACTCGTGATGCAAAACACATTTCACATCCACCCATGTCTGCATTGACACCTAGTATGTGTCATCTAAAATAGCATCAATTAAATGTTGTTTTTGTCCATTGTGTTGTTAAAAAATGAAAACCTTCATCTTCTTCTATTTATATTCATCAGCCAACATGATAAAAACAATCTATTCATCAAATACACGCAATTAAAACTAATTTCACGAGATATTACAAAAGCAAAGGCTTCTTCAGGAGTGATGAGATTTAAATTGAAATCTCATCTAAATTCACCGTCTCTCCTCCCCTCCTCTCTCTTTGACCCCCCCCCCCCCACTCCACCTCCTCCTCTTTGCTGTCTGTCACATTCCTCCCATCTGCGTCGGACACGCTGTGAGAAGAAGCTGTCACAGAGGTCTGCTTCTCCCACGGAGAGCAGACAAACACCTCCAGATCATCACCAGACTGTAATTGTGTGGGTGGGATTTTTTTGCTTCTTCTTGCTGCTGTTAAGTCTAATTTCCCCTCGGTGATATTAAGCTTTCGATAAAGAAATTAAAGTGTTGAAATGATGGAAATTAAGTCAGGTTGACAACGATTGATTGATGTTGCTGTTTTCAATATATATTTTGCACATTACACTGATGTGTTGACTGTGCACGACTGTCCTGCTGATGAAGCCCCATTAATTCTGCACCTATCGCTGATTTCACTCAAAGCCAGTTTGCAAAATAAATTGAGCTTGAATCGGTTTGACATTTCACATGGCTAATGTAATTTCCCCCCTGGTGGAATTACATCCGTCGTAAATGCGTTTATCAGGCCCAGACGAGTGTAGGGCAACAATTTTCTCATAGAGCAAAACAGATTAATTGGGACGCGGCGTCGCGGCTCGACGGGATGTGACAAGAGACGGCTGTGGGGAAAAACAAGAAAAAACAAGAAAAAAAAAACAGAAGCCGAGCAGAAGGGCAAGGATGTTGCGGCCGACAGGAAGCCTCGAGCTGCTGCAATGTAACACATTTGATTGGTGTTCGCCCAATCAGAACTCAATCTAAACACTTTCTCTGGGCTCTTTTCACAGCGTTCAGTTGGTGTTTTCATTGATTTCAGTCCTGCTCCTCGACTTAGTATTGCGAAAATAAACTATTCTGCCGTCAGATTGGGTCAGAAAACCAAAACGAAAAAAAGACAACAAAGTCTCACATTTGCGCTCATCTAAATGTCCTGCCTACTGGCTCCGCCCACCGTTTCCCACCTCCACCTCCATCGACATCGGCGAGAGTCCCTGAAATGCCACGTCTGAGTTTGCTATGAATCAGTCGATTATCTAACGTACCGCTGAGTCGCCGGGGCAACGCTCGACAAACAACAACAACAAGACATTTAACTGACTGTCTGAGCAGCAGCTCGTCAGCTGAGATTGTCTTTAGGCCGGCGGGGGCGACCGGAAGCAGCAGCAGCAGCAGCAGCAGCAGCAGCATCATCATCAGGACTCGTTACGTGTTTATTTTCCGCTCAGACACGAAAACTGGGCGTCATCTGGACGACTGACTCAGAGCTTCAGAACCTTGTTAATAAATAAAACGAGCCACATCTTTGTTTTCCATTTCATGCTCCAGTGGAGGAGGAACGTCCAACAATGAATTATATACAGTGATGATGATCATAATTAAAAAAAAAAAAAAAAAAAAAAAGTATAGCCCTACTGGAAACTATATATTTAGCCCTCTGTTTGCAGCCAGGTTGGATTTCCACCTCCCACAGGATTGGAAGGGAACAGATCGAGGAGGCGGAGCGTTTGCCACTAACCTGGGGGAGGTGTCGGCTTGAAATCAGAGCCCTTTGTGACATCACAATACAGCTTTTCCCATTTCTGCATTGTCAACTGCAAACTCGATGTTGCTGTTATTGTTAGAAAAGAGTCAATGTTGCTCATATCTTGACTTCTCTCCTGTGCAGGATCATTCTTTCCTGACAGTCCCGCCTGAAGACGTCATAGAAGCGTTTATTTGTTAATGTTTGCGGCTGATATTGATGAGCTGTGGTCTTAAGAGGATTATTGGCCGCGCTAAGCCTCATTATAGGCTTAACGCAAACAGCTCCTTGTTACTGAGGTTCAACTCCTCATCCAAATGTATTTAATTTGCCTGATTTCAACCACTGAGCTGCTCATCCCTCCATATATATATATTTTTTTTCTTTTTTTCCCCAGTGAGGCTTGAGTGGGAACTCCAGGGGTCCAACCCATGGAGTGCAACAAATTGGCCCCACCCCATTGTGTCTGGCACATGAATCCTGAAGCCAAACACCCCGCTGATATTATGTCATTCAATTTATCTGTATTTTATAAGCATTGCAAGTACCTGCAGCCTTTCAATGAGCTCACCAGAAGTCATCGGTGTGACAGTGTGTGAGGCCACCGGCACCTTCCAGGTTCCCAGCCAGGCGCCTCCTTTGTTTTCAGTCAATTTCCGAAGTTTTCAGGAATTGATCGAGGTCACGCAAAAACTGCTCCAGCGAGACGCACGATGAAAATATACATCTGGAAATGGGAGAATTAGAAACATTGTGTAGGTTCAATTTTATTTTGCAAATTAAAAAGATGTGAGTGTGATGTGATATCCCCTCCAAGTCAGGATTTTTTCAAAATAAAACCCATCAAATTTCTACAAACACACAATTTATGGTCCCAAAAATGTGGCACACGCGTCGTGACTAAAATGCAGGCGGGCTGCCGAGATGTACGATCTCCGATCGCCTGTGCACTTCGCCACGCTCGCCCTATTTCACAGGCAGCGGTGCTGCCGGACGGCGGTCGCCCATGAATACAGATGAGCTGCCGTCTGCGACTCGGCCAGGGGGCTGTGACGAGGCTCGGCACTCAACTAACTCGCCACGTAATGAGTGATGCTTATCAGCCGGCCAGGAGCCGCCCACCTTTAATGAAAAAGTCAACACACGTAGTTTAACATCTGACATTTCCCCGAGTAACTTTCCCCCTCCGACACCTTCTGGCTTTTAAAACGCACTTTTGATCACAGCAGTAACTCCAAAAAATAAGAAAAGAAAAGGTGTGTGCTTGGCTGTGTTTGTGTGCACCATGATATTGCATCTAAATCATGCATTCACCACAATAAAGCATTACTTCAAGCAGCACCACCCTCCCCCACTGCAGGAAGGTGAAGTCAGGACAAGACATAAACAGCGTTTATACCTTCGAACTCTATCAATCACCGTGACGGCACCATTGGCTTCTCTCTCTTTTTTTTAACGGCACATAATTAGCGACTTGTCATTTGTGTAACGCGTCGTGACAGGTAATTCAAATCAATTACAGCCACTAACAGGGCGATCAACATGAAGGGAGAGGACGGAGAGAGAGAGGCCGTGCAGTAGGAGAGGAAGAACTGCAATGATTTTTCAAGCACGTGATCTCGTGTGATAAGGTGACGATCGAGATCGACGGGAAAACACCTTCTCGCAGCCCTGAAGTACAGTAGCTCTGGGGAGGCCTGCGTCCTGCTTCCTGCTTCCTGCTCTTGCTTCCTGCTTCCTGTTCTGCTGCTTCCTGTTCTCCACGGAGCTGCATCGGCAAAGCTAAATAACCGCAAAAACTCCAATTCTAAACCCAAGCAGAAAGTTTTTCTTCAACAAGTGCACCTAACCGGAATGTATTTCTTTAAAAAAAAAAAGAAGGAAAAAATGAAAGAACGTCTGCTTGCTGCAGAACTGTGCGGCCTGGTTCTGCTCAGTTGCACACGTGTGTGATGCCTGGCTGAGTCCTGAGTCCGAACATCAACTCCACGATTAAAATGAGATTCCTTCTTTTTCAAATAGTGTTTTTCTTGAAGTTCTCGTCCCCACTGCCCCCTCTCCCGCCTCTCCTAAGCAAATGTCATTTTCACGCTGCCAGTGAGCGACATTGAAATGTCACAAACTTGCATCATGACGGAGGATCCAGAGCCAATAAAAACTCAATTTTTTGCACCTTTAAAGCTGCGACTCTTATTGAAATGCAGCCGCCTACTCAGCGCAGCCGCTCTCTCCCTCCTCTCTGGTTGGTGGGGGGTGGGGATGGGAGGGGTTGTGGGGTGGTCTTGAGACTCAGCTCACGTGGTGGTGGGGGGGGGTCTAATCTCGGTAAACGCAGCGAAATGAAGAGGCGGCGACCTACCTATAGGCCTGGCGGATAACCGGCAGCCTGAATGGAGTGGCATGGCCTGAGGAACAGAGAGCGTACAGAGTGAGATGTCACACCTTATTGCACACGTCTTATCTCCAGTCGGCCGCCTTCGCTGCAGACTGTTTACTGTCTGCGCCTGGAGGAGGAGCGACAGGGGGGACGACAATATTAACTGCATTGTTGTCCCGTTCCGTTCCCGCCGATCTGGCTGCTGTCTAATTCATTCAGGCACTGGGTCTTCACTCCTTTGGTTCACTTTCACTATTAAAATCAGGTCTTGGTCTTTTCTTGGTGGGGGTGTGGGGGGTGAAACCTGCCAAACTCAGAGCGGCAAGTCAAACAGAAATAAACTCAAAGAAAAAGGCATTTGTTTCAAAAAGAAAATGACTGTTGTTTTTGTGGCTTATATTTCTTCTCTGAAGCAGTCCTGGGTGAAGTCCTCTGTCATCTCAATAAAAGCCCGACTGAGTCGGTAAATAAATAGAGTTGAAACAAGTGCAATATTACTTTGTGAGAGTCGGCAGAGTTTTCTGTGTTTAAAGGTCCAGTATTATGCAAATGCACTTATTTTCATAATGTTGTCAAACCAAACACATAGGTGTCTGTCCATAAACGCCCCAGAAATAAGACAAGTCCCCCCACTGCCTCCACCACCATCCACTTTGCTGGTCTCCCTGTTTTGGAAATCATCTCTTTTCGGAGTTTGTCCGCAAATAGACAGCAAAATCATCGAGACGTAGACATAGTCTAGACGTAGTCTAGACGTAGACGTAGTCTTTGTTGTCTATTAATCATGGAAGGCTGCTTCATTCAAGTCCAGAGCCCTTAATTATAAGGCAAGTTCAACTTTTCTAGGATTTTCCCAACAGAACATTGCAATCAAGCTAAGAAATCTCATTCATTCTGAATTCATTAAATCAGCCCAGATTAACTCCATCCAGAGTTGTTAATGTGAGATTGCAGCTTTGGCCTGATCACAATCATGTCGGCCAAGGGCACTGGACTGACCTTGACTTTGGAGAAGCATGAAGATGAGAGAGGAACAAAAAAAAAATAAAAAAAAATAGCCTGAGTCATCGTCTCCCGACATCCAACGTCAGACAGAAAACAAAAGCTGCTGTTTCTGCCAGTCCCGCTGGTTTTTTCTGTGTGTCAGCGCAAAAGAAAAGGTAATCTGGGCAGACACGCGCTGAAACGACATCACTCTGTTTTCTCTGCGTTCACTGAGTATGTAGGTCACAGCGGGATTCTTGATATTACAACAGAAATATGACTTGAACCAGGTGGATGCAGCTCTGTCCATCTCCAGTTTCCCCACTGACAACAGCAGCAGCAGCAGCAGGCTCACACTCTGTGTTTCCAGCCCAGTTGTGTGTCTTCAGCGTGTCAGCGTGCCGTTTGTCCGGCTAATTGAAAAGCGTCATGGCTTCAGACGAGCCGAGAGGAGAGGCGCCGCTCCTCCCAGCAGGAAGGGGGGGCGTTTGTGTGTTCTGTTTGTGCGTGATTACGGACTGTCAACCTCAGATGGCTTCACTTATCAAAGGTACTTGCATCATTACGCGTCGCCTTTCATCCCTTTGTATCATCAGCAGTTGTTTTTTTTCTTCTTTTTTTTTTCCTGATCCGCCTCGAGTTCTTTTTTTTTTTTTATCTCCTCCCTTCTGGTCGACCCAAGTCCTGCCTTTGATTTTAAACATGACACAATAGGTCGCGGTAACAAGCCTCTTTACCTCTTGGATATGAATTGAATATCAAAGTTTACAAGCACGGCCTCTGTTACATTGAAGACACGGCCGGTTCTCAGAGTCCACCGAGCAGAAATGAAGCCCACTGACATGCTGAAATGTCCAAGTTCAACACAAATTTTATATTGTTACAAAAACTGGATTTGCACACACACACACACACACACACACACACACACACACACACACACACACACACACACACACACACACACACACACACACACACACACACACACCCCAACCTGCCAAGTCTTGCCAGAGAGAAAAAGCTGCTTCAGGACTGTTAAGCTTCTGTTTGTGAGTCGTTTTCATCTCTGTGAAAAATGACATCACAGGTCCAAACTGGACAGGAGTGAAGGGAAACTCTGTCCAAAGGAAATGGAAAAAGGCACGCACGTGCACATGCACACACACAGACGCACACGCACAGACACACACGCATGCACACCAGCCATCCGAGCAGACGGGCACAGCACAGTCCACTCGCCAAAATGAAAACGTTGACACGTTGACAGAACGTTTCAGGCACCTGTTGAGGACGTCTGCGGAGCAACACGCTGCTGCTGCTGCTGCTGCTGCTGCTGCTGCTGCTGCTGCTGCTGCTGCTGCCTGAACACCAAAGATAGCTGGCCGAGACGCTTGCTGAGAAGAAATATGTGCAAAAAAAGCAGCAACGTTAATAATTTGCTTTGCTGTAAATTTGAAAATAAATGAGAGCAGATAGAGACTCGCGGAGAGAGTCCCAGTTTTCAGCCGTGAAAACCAGGAACCGTCTGCAGCCCTGAACGGAGGAGATGAGCGGCGCCTGGTTCCAGATGGAACACGTGGAAAACAGAGGGGGAACCGAGCACGATGCTGGCTGATGGCGCCTCAGCGTGAGCCACATACATTCACTGCTCTGCCGAACAGGTTTGCTGCTGGCTGGAAGGTCCAGAGTCTGAGGCTGGAAGAAGTCGGGAGGCACCTGGTGGAAACGCCGTCCCTACCTCGGACATAAAGAAAAACAGATCTGTGGAGAAAAGTTCTGCCGTGTCCAACAAAGGATTTCTGTCGGATCAGGAAGTTTCAGAACACTAACTTGGACAGTTTAGTAGCGCTTGTTAAGCCGCAGGCGTCCCGAATTCTCAAAGTCAGCGGCGAACTTGATGAATGAGTAAACTTTAAAAAGAAAAAAAAAATCCTTGGGATTTATTTTAGCTGGATTAATCCTGTTTATCCAAGAGCCCATACAAAGTATTTGAAAAGTGGAAGTGACTTCCAGTCGTGCGAGTGACTGGATGACCACGTCTGCCTGCCAATCAGAATCCAGCAGGATTCCTATTGGAACTGAGGTAGAAAACCAAAACACCTTTAGTGCCTTCTGGATTTACCTCTTTCTTTTAAATGGTATAAAAGAAAGATAGAAATCCATTAAAACCAACATAATGAACACAATTGATTTATGTAATTCCTTCTGTTTCCTTTCCAAGTGGAAATGTTTTCGAGCTGCAACGAGGCTGGACAGCCATCCAATGCTGTCGTCATGTTCCAACAGGCTGTGTGGATCCACAGGAAGCCAAATTTAAAACTGTGGAGAAAAAACAGCATTGTAGCAAAGCTCATAAGCTCCTGCAGCAACAGGCAACCTTCAGATTTTTATCGCTTTTTTTTCGGGGCGCCAACGGCCGAGCATTCACAGCAGACCAGCCGTCCAATTTCTTCAACTCCAACAATCAGTCAAAGAACCTTTTTAATTCCTAAAAGTCGTCCCTGAGAATTGGTTTTTGAGGAGCCAGTCGCTTTTCTCCAAGCTCTATTTTTCTTCCTCCGTCTGAGCCGAGCGGCCGGCGGTGCTTGCGGACGCCTCGTTGGCATGCGGCGAGCGGCGGGAGCTGCTGGGGTTTATTAAAGGGATCTGGAGCCTGATGCCGTCTCCTCTCATTAACCTCAATAGCACCTCAGACAGGTTATCTAGCTGCTGCACAGGAGCACACACACACACACACACACACACACAAGTGCGTTCGCAACTCAGAGGCAGACGAATGAGGGATGTGAAGAGCCAAAGCACAGCGAGGGAGACACGGGGACGGGAGCTAATGAATGAATGTTCATTTTCACACGCACACAAAAAAAGTTCATTTTTAGAGGCAGAAATTGATTGAGGAGTAATAAGAAAAGGGTGGGAGAGGATGGACAGAGTCATCGCAGCTAATTAGCTTTTAAAAACACAGTCACCAGACGGGAACACATACACACACAAACACACAAGCACGCACACTCACACACGTAGTGCTTGCCATCGCAGGGGATTTAATGTGTATTGTGGCACAAAAGGCGACGGCGGCGTCGGCCTTCAAGAGTGTAATGAGTTCACCAATGAAGGACGGAAAATTCAAATGGGAGTTAAAAAACACTGGCCTGCTGTCGGGCCTGCAGAGCGAGAAACACTCTGCATCCATCCGTCCGTCCATCCATCCATTTATTCAGTCATCCATCCGTCCATCCATCCATTTTTAGCTAATCCTGGCGTTCAAACTTGCGTTTTCACTTGCTTCTTTGCACTGTAATTTGGTTGCCAGATTCTAATCTCGCTGCTAAACAAGTAAACACATGGGCACAAATATGAATATACTTTTACTTTCTATATAAAGATGCTTTCCTCATCTTGCACATGCACATTTTGCTACGATATCTGGCGAGGGGGAAAAAAAAGTCTCCCAATTTTACACACACACACACACACACACACACACACATATATATATATATATATATATATATATATATATATGTATATTCTCTGTTTTAATGGAGGATGACGGCTGGTTGTGGTGTACATGCACAGCGATGCGAGGAGACGCCGCTGCTGATTAGGAGGCTCCGCAGTGTCTTTTGTTACTAAAGCAGGTTAACGCGCCCAGTCAAGCACCAAACACTGAATGTTAACACGCATTCAGCGGATGCACAGAATCTCTTCCAGTCCTACAGGAGTCACGTTTCATCTGCGTATTTATGCAATTTCCTTGTTTGTCTCCTTCTCTAATGCACATGCACAAACACAGCGGGGAAAATAAAGCAAAAGAAAAGCAGAAGCCTTAATATACAGAAGCTAATACTCCTGTACACTTGCATCATGTCAGCCGACGCTCGCTGTGATGCTGCTTGTTTGCTCCACAGCCCATTAACGCACAAAGACACACATTTAAAGCAAACACATCTTTACATCCAAACACGCTGGACCTGTGCTTCATAGACACACATACACACAGTTTGCATCTTGGTAGCACTGTTGGCAAATCTGAGACGACGTTGAAGAAAGATGAAGACTTAATGTAACACCTAATAAATCTGGACTTTACTGAACTTTAAAGTTCCATGATTATTCAATTGGAAGGAAAGTGAGTGCCTGCTGAAAAAGAAGTAAAAAAAAATTGAATTGGAATAAAACAAGTGCTGCTGGGAGCTCAGAAGAACGGAGGCTTCCTGCTTGGTTAAAGTTGTATGAACCTTCTCTTCAAAATTGTGCAACTATGTTTGAATGCAGCAAAAATACACCTGCACAGTGTAGGACGGGGCAGTTGGAGTGGCGCCAGGTAACCCTTCACAGCCTTCAGCCTTCACAGCCTTCACAGCCTACACTGACACAAACAAACATTCTTACTTGCGTTCAGCTGTTTCTCTCTCGCCCTCCGGGGGCGCCGTCTGTAAACGCAGCAATTACACCCCTGCTACGGACTTTTTGTTTTGTCTTGAGTTTTGCTTCTCAGCTGGCCCTGCCAGTCGAGACGGCCGTCTGTCTTCAAAGTTGAGGGATGGAAATCAGACTGGATGTCTGGGAGCGTGCGGCTCGCTAAATTATTTCTGTCTGGAACCGCCAGCGTGTGCTGAGCGAACCAGTGGCGTGCGAGCAAATGCGCTCGTCTGTCGAGCATTTTGTCATGCACACTTCAGCACACTCGGATCAATTACTAATGAAATGCTCTCCGTCGGAGGGCCTGCTGGGTTTCAGCCGGCTGCGAGTTTATTTATCACCTCATCTTGTTCAACTCACGTTTTTTTTTTTTTTTTGTTTTGTTTTTCTTTTTTCATCTTGGATCCTTGTTTGATGGAGCCGCAGATCAAAGGCACAGAGAACCTTATTTTCTCTCTCCAGGCTGCATGTAGAAACCCATATTGTTGATAATACGCCAAAAAGGCAGCCCAGTGCGTACAGAAAGGCAGCCCAGTCTCACCGCTAGGTTCTTGCTGTGCTGGGTCAGATAAGGTCGCGGCTGATTTACGTGTCTGAGTTGAATCCACATGATGGTGTTGCTGCTGAGTCCCGGCGCTGATGAGCTTCTCCTCCCCAGAATTCAGCACTGCGACAGCACCGATTGGTCGGTCTATCCACTCGCTGTCTGGTATCAATATGGAGCAAACTGATGGGAGACTAATGGAAGATGCACTCGGATATGTAAATGTAATTGGCCGACCGCTGATGTTGTTGAAAGATGCTGGACTGCCGCTGCTCCTGCCTGGTTACTGATTAAAGCTTCACAAGCTGCAGAAAAGCAGCCAAAACACAGAATCCACTCGCAGAGATCCAAAGAGGCCTCCTTTTCATATAAAGTAAAACTTTTCCGTCTGTGCGTTTGGGTCTATTCATACACATGCTTGTTTTTAATTATTTAATTTGGCTTCCTTTCTCCTCCTCTCTAAAGACTGACGGAATTATTTTGGGTTTCAGCGTAACGCTACGCCGACGGCCTTTCAAGTGAAAGAACATTGGCGGTGGGACGGCAGCATATGTTCCACTTCTGCGGCATAATTAGGAAGAGTATATTGAATGAATGTGGCTAATTAGGTTTGGACTGCCTTAAAACTAGCGTGTTTGCTTCCCGCAGATGGAAAACTCCAACTTTGTCCCTCCACTGTCTGCTGCATCTGCAAACAAGATACTTGTTGCCATATTTGGCTTGTCTGTTTTTTTTTTTTTTTTTTCAGACTCTGACACCCGGGAATTTTGCTGTTCAGGTTGTGAGTTTTTAAAAGTCGTCACATTCCTTTTCGGACAACTTTCAAAAGTGGATGATGGGAAGCAGAGCCTGCAGTGACTCAGCAGCAGCTGAGTCACCAACCTCCACTTTGGCACAGCGGAGAGACGACCAGCAGTTTCGTCCTTCAGTTTGTACAATTGATGTCATAACACTGCAACAAACGTAAGATGCACCACCGCAGATAGTACAAAAAGCACTTTTTACATATGAGGCTGCAAAATGAGAAAAACAAGTGTGCAAAAAAAAAACAAAACACAAATGTAGAGAATATGTTCAGAATGTGAGCAGAATGTATTGTCGTGAAGACGCAACAGAAACAAAACAGAACAGAACTAAAAAAAAACCAAAACACTCTTGCTCTACAACACAACACAACACAAACACGACATTCCCTGTGGGCATCGCACGCACTCATGCAAATTTCATCAAGTGACACAAGTGAGTCTTTGCTGCTGCTCCTGCTGCTGTTGTTGTTGTTGTTGTTGTTGTTGTTGTTGTTGCTGTTGTCAGACAAAATAGGTGAGCCGCCGACATCGCCGCCGTTGTAATTACACTCGGGCAAACGAGGAGCCGAGTTAAGCTCCTCCGAGTGGAAGCCTGGGGTGGGTGGGTGGGAAGGGGTTGACACAGCGTCAGAAATGTGAGGAGACGGCGTCTGTCACGCTGAGAGGCGGGAAGCGACGAGCAGCGAGGATGTGTTGGGGGAAATCACAGCCGTCACAAAGCAAAGTTATTAAAGAGAGAGAGAGAGAGAGAGGGAGACGGAGCAGCAGCAGATAACAGCAACTTGTTGCTACCCTGCAGCGTCGCAGCGGATTGAGAGCGTTTCTGGGATTAACCAGGACGCCATGTTCTGAAAGGAGGAAGATACAAAACTATTGGAGGACCAAACATCTTTTTTCCCTCTTTTTTTTTGGGTTCTGTTTTGAGGATGAAACTGTGATTTTCTTTGTTTTCCTTTCGGATGTTTGTCGTGTTTCCAAGGCTGCTCTCGCCGTCCGTCCAGCACGGAGGGACGGAGTCCAACGGCCTGGCAGAGTCTCGGGCCTGCCAGCTCGCACACATGGTAGCATGAGGTACACACTCACACACACACACAAACAAGCTCCCACACACACATGTCATGATTGGCGTGTATACAGCAGCCACGTGGGTTTATTAACAGATCATTAGGCAGAGAATTTGCTAAAAAAAAAAAAAAAAAAAAAAAATCCAGCGAATTTCCTTTGAGGTCTGGTAGAGATCTGGACAGTTTGGATGAAAATGACTTCTTTAACTGCGGAGGAGGCGGATCAGCAGTAATATATGGTGGTGATGGATGGTTGACTTCATCCCCGGGCAGATAAAGAGCTGCCACCAATCACTGGTTCCCTCATTTATACTCCACGCTCGAGTCTAACAAATTATAGAAGCAAAAATATTCCACTCGTTTTCATTCGACCCCCCCACTTTTCTTTAATCTTTAAAAGCGATTCTTAAATCGTGAGCTCGATTTTCAGCTGAAGGTATATGTTTCTCTGAATGAGCAGCGATATTTCATCTGTTAGCATTAAGGCTATTTTTTCTTCTTTTTCAATAAATGTTTAAAATGATTGGAGTCAGATTTATTGCGGTCAGTACAAATATTTATTATGCTTTTTTTTTTAAATGTCAGGCATAGTTTGTATAAATGAGACATTATTGTGACTACGGCAGTTTCATAATTCATAAATGCCGCATTAAATCAAATCCAAAGTTGTCGCAGGAAACCTGAGAGAGAGAAAGAGAGAGAGAGAGAGAGAGAGAAGGAACGATAATGTGGTGATGCTGTAACGGTTTGTTCACTCTTTTTATGAATTTCTGAAAATGGGACTCAGCATTTACGAAAGGGACATAATCGTAAGTTTGGCAGCTCACGAATAACAACCCCCTCCCACCCACCACCCCGCCTCTCTCAACTCCCCAGTAAACAGAATTCAATAAAGTCGTCACAGATGTACCCTGGATGAGCCAGAGTCGGGATATGAAGGTGTAATTTCGTTACAAATTGACAATATTTTTCTAATGAATTTTTGAAACTGTGTGGCTGCTGTGAGCAGACGGGGGGCTCGCGGTGACGGTGACAGACCATAATTAAAAATAAATAAATACATAAATAAAAAGTTGCAGTACATCGGGCTGAAACTTGTCAGTAGTCTCCAGCAGCAGTAACCATAGCTCACCACCAGGGGGAGCATTGAGACACGTCAATTTGTGGTGGATGCTCTGCTTTGGGCCAATGGGATGTCAGCAAACGGCCCAACAGGAAGTGAATGTCTGTGTAGTTTTATCTTTTTTTCTGTTTGCTCCTCTTTGATTGGTTGTTGCTGTCGGTGCCGCAAACAGCAGAAACAAAAGTGCCTCTAGGTGACGATGAAGACTTTGTATCTTTGGCGGTAATAACTGCAGGAGGCCACGGAACCTGGAGGGGGATTCAATGCAACTAAACAGGGGCAGGTGTGAAAAAAATAAAAAATAAAACAATAAATAAACCTCCGGGGCCTCCTACAACCCTCCCAATTATAATTCCTCCACTGTCCTAATCACAC
The DNA here is from genome assembly GCA_009823395.1 of Thamnaconus septentrionalis. NCBI lineage: Eukaryota > Metazoa > Chordata > Actinopteri > Tetraodontiformes > Monacanthidae > Thamnaconus > Thamnaconus septentrionalis. The sequence continues at coordinate 5,435,872 of CM020516.1, forward strand.
CTCCTTAATGAGCCGGCACTCTAATAATCTAATATTACCTGCATCCAGAGGCTCAATCAAGGGGGCCGAGCCGCTCCTGACAGCAGCACATTTCTAAGGGAACGTTATTGCTCATAACAGTCAGGACCATCAGCCGCGTCATGACTTCAGCCTGACCGCCGTCCTGGGGGTCGTGCTGAGCGGCGCCGCGGGGTCGCTGCCTGGGAAGCATCTGACAGCAGCTTGGCTACGACTTTTACTCCATCAACTTTTCAGGAGAAAGGAAATAATAGAAAGTCACTGGAAATCATCCTTGTTGTGACGTACCCGGGGTTTAGTGACAACAAGCCCAGCCGGGTGTTGGCTCTGCTCTCTGATATGTGGAAAGTCGAAACTAAGAGTTCAGTTTTAGCAGGAGGCTGTAAACAAAGGGCTAAACACGACCTGGAGAGCTTGTGCAGGATCACTGGTCACGCGAGGCTGCTCAACTGGTGTAAGAAGTTGACAAATGACAATTGAAGATCTGTTTTCATTCTTGCTGGGCTGCCAGATGAGCGTTTTCTCCCAAAACTTCAACAACTTCCACAGTGCCAGAAGACCATTTTTCCAACACTCGCTCTTCACCACTGACGTGTCGTCCATCGCGTTCCTCCTCCATGGAGATGTTTTGTAACCAGCACGCCGTCCACTCGGACTCAGACATTCGCTTTGATCGTCGACAAGCCGAGACGTGAAGAAAAAGCTTAATTTGATTTGATGGCTAATATATATATATATATATATATATATATATATATATATTTTTTTTCAACTCTCATCAATCCGACAGTGAACCGGATTATGAGAGCAGATGATCCCAAACCTCCGCCTCCGACCCCATCCCTCCACCCTCCTCCGATCCCGGCTCAGCTGCTCAACACGTGACAATAATTAGGTATCGACTGTGTCACTTCTGGCCAGGCGTGTGTGTGTGTGTGTTCAGCGCCGGTGCCCTTGTCATTCCGGCCGGGCGGTGGCGGCGGCGGCGATGTGGAGGTGTTGGGAAGCTGCAGCTGCTGCTCCCAGCATCCGATCTAAAGAATCCATAGCTGTAATTAAGGATCAGCGCCGGTGATTACCTGCCTGTGATCGATGACACGCCCATCACATCCTCCCCAGCAGCCCGGGCCACCCGAGACACACACACACACACACACACACACACTGTGCTCTAACGTTATATCAGCGTCCACACAGTGACGTGTTTATCTATTTAGACAGAAGATAATTCACTTTCTCAGAAGGCGCCCAGCATGCAAAGACTGATTACCTCGAGCTGTACCGAGCTGAGCTGAGCTGAGCCGAGCCAACCCGGGCTGAGCTGAGCTGGGCTCCTGCTCTCAATGCATGATCTGCTTTTAAAGAGAGGAGGGGGGACTTGTTTCAAACGTGTGACTACGCATAATAAGCATCATGCTCCCGTTTTTATTTAATAAATAGAGTGTTTATTTTCCCCAGAGGGAGCCACACCCTCTTCCTCGCCCCCACCGACCCCGACGGCTCGGACCGGCGCTTATTAGTGCCTCTTCATGCAGGATGTCAATTATTAATCCTCCCGTCGTCCTCGGCCGTCCATTGGAATGCACGGCCGGTTGCGCTCAGGAGTGAGAGGGAGGGGGGGAGGCGCGCTTTGTGAATACATTTCCCAGAACAAACGCCTTATGAGAAGTGAGGAGGAGGACTTTTTAAAAGGCCTTTTATGATGGGCTGCCCCTCGCCGCCACTGCCGTGGTTGAAAAATATAAGATAAGACGCATAGGGTCGTGTCCCATTCAGCGGCGATGGCGTGCTGCTGCGCAGGGAGGAGACTTCTGACTGAGTCTGGGGAGAGATGATGCTGCTGCTGCGGCTGCTGCGGCTGCTCCAAGGCCAGAAAGACGCGAGTAGCAGGACTGGGCTGCTCTCTGTGTGCATATAAATAACCGAGGTAAAAAAAAAAAAAAAAAAAAAAAGGGAGATTACTACAAAAACACTAGATCTCACTCTGCCTGACCTCCACCAGAAGTTCAATAAAGACAGGAGATTGCCATGTTTGACAACATCTTTTGATTTAAAGTTAATAATGTTATGACAAAGTCAACCTTTGTTGAAGAAAATATGCGGTAATTGTGACTGTTGGTGGAACAAATCTCAGAAGGAAAAGTTGGAAGTTCTCCCCAGCAGAGGGTTATTCGCTGTTCGCTGCACGGTTCAAGTCATGATCAGCAAATCATCAAATCCACGAATACAATCACACTGTTTTCAAATGATATTCTGAGATGTCGGCCTCTTCCGCTGCACTTCCTGCTGGAACTGTGTGAATGCAGCTGATGCAAAGGTGAAGTTTGAGGTGTTTTCTGACACAGTGCACAAACAAAGGAAGCAGCATTTTGCTGTGAGCATTTGTGGAATATAAAACATTTGCATTGTTTGTACTCTGTGAACTTTTTCTCACATGAAACAAGAAAATTGCACCATTTTTTTCTTTTCTTTCCATAATAATCAAACGCAAAGGCAGTTGGACCTGAGCACCAAGGTTTTAAAAAGAATCTTCCCCTGGAGACAATGAGCGTCAACAAACGTGGACGTGAATTAATGAACTTTGCTTTTGTTTGCCGTTTCTTTTCTTTTCTTCCGCTTTGCCATGTGAGTGAACCTAACTTGACCTGATGATACAAACACACGAGGATTTGGAATAAATTTGCATCACTTCGCCACCGAGGTCAGTCGTGAGTCAACGCGTGCGCTCAACGAGTAAACGGGAGAGACTGCAGAGTGTGAACCTGAGAACCTGAACGCGACGTGAGACGTGCAGTGAACACATCGCGCCACGCAGGAAGGTAATGGTGCCAAAACACAAGCCACAAGTAGGGCACGTCACACTGCAGCAACTGCTGAGTCTGTGAATCAAGTATTGATCAAAAGAGAGCTTTTTTTGGTTTAAATATTTATATATATATATAACATGATGCCTGAGGTTAAAATCTTTATCTCATTAGCAAACGACACCAGGGGAGGAAACTGCAGTTAACCTGTCACACCAAGGCAGACCGACTGATCCCGGACCGGGTTGTGCACTCGGATGTGTGCAACGTTTTGACGCTTAAATTTGTGTTACTATTGTAGATGCAACTGAAAAAAAACAAGAAAAAACAAAAAACAGTGCACGTGCATTAGGATGCGTTAGTGTGAGCCAAGACGATAAAAGCCTGATGTTGGTCAAAACACAGAACACAGAAAAAGAAAAATTGTTTTTTTATTAATTCATGTTAACATGCAAATTTAGACTCGGCATTTCCCGCATTGACACCAGATCACAGGCAGTAAAAGATGAAAAATAAAAGCCAACATACAGTACAAGCCCTGGCAGAATGAAAGTCTCCCATCACACATGTAGAGGCAACGTGAATTCAAAGACAAAGCTTTTTCTCCCGATCTAACCGGGATGCTTTTCCACATCAAAAGCCAATTACAGTCACTAAAGAGGGGATCGTGGGGCGTGGGGAGGTGGGGGGTTTCCTTGCACACACGACTGGCTGTCTCCCAGAGAGCTGCAGCAGGTGCGCTGGAGGGATTCGACCCCAACGCATCGAGCATCCGAGCGCAGATCCGTCGTTTGAAAAGTCACAGTCGCAGCTTAGAAGAAGAGTGGAGGAGTGACAGCCTGCGGATATCAACGTCGACGTGAGGAGCCGGAGGAGCGGAGGCGGCGGCGGTGGCGGCACCTGCACGGCTTCACATCGTTAGACTTTAAAATATCAAAGGAAGAGAAACGGTGCGCAGATAAACGAACGATCATCACGACGAGGGAAAGAGAAGCTCAACCTAAACAATGGAACTAATGAGACGAGATGACATCCAGGATGGACAATGGATGCCGATTTTTCCCAGTGGCCACTTGAGGTACTGCAGCAAAAAAAATCTAAACAAAATAAAGGCCTTTAAAACGGTTGACAGGACAACTGCGACCTGAAACGTGATTCATAGCAAATATTTCAATGGTAGATTTTTGCAGTTCTGGTCTTTTAGTGTTAAAAAAAAAAAGTGATAAAGGCCAGAAAATCAACAGAAACAAGTATTCTCGGCGTTGTACGTGCTGCTGTGTCTCAGCTCGTTCTGATTGGCTGCGTCCTGATGTGTCTTTAAGTGACGTTCTCCAGAATCGTTCTGATTGGCCAAATAGATCATGTGAGTTACAGAGGCATGATGGGACACGACTGCACATGCTCTATGGGCCCATTAATGAGGAAGTCAAAAACTTAATTTGAGCAACTCCATTGAAATGAATGGGCTGACATCTTGGACTCTGGGGGTGTGGGATGGACCCATAGGGGGCGGTGGAGAGACTGCCCCCCCTCCCATCTCCATCTCACGCTCTCAAATAATCATTTCAACCCTTTTCGCTCTTGTGTTGGTTTGTTTTCTCTTCCCTCCGCCTCCCTCCCTCGCCAATAGTATAGAGCGAGAGCAGAGCAGGCAGAGTCATTAAAAAAAATGTCCATTAGAAGCAAATAATGGATGAAACCATAAACAGGCCCGGCGCTGATCGATTTTTACACGGCACTTTAACTTATCGCCGGCAAATCACCCCCGACATTTGCCCTTTTATTGTGTAACATTTGTAGATAAGTGTTGCGACGCACAACGCTCTTCCCTCGCTGTCCCGCCACTTAATTGCACTCACGGGGCACACACACTTGTTGTGTTACTGTGTGGGCTCTCAAGAGTCGCAGAGCAAATTCCCTGCGACCCGATTAGCTAATTCCTCCCGAAAATCACGGCTACGTCGCTGCAGCTCGCAAGATTAAGAAAATGCCTACAATTTAGTCCCACTGCCTCTAATTAAATTAGATTTTACTGCCCCAAAAACGTAAAGGCGAGTTACCGCGCCACTTCCCTTTCATGCGGTACATTTATATATATTTTTTGTGAGGCATCAATGCCCCGGAGTGGGGAAAGTGTCCGGCTTAAAAGTTAAACAAGTCAGCAGCTTAAAAGTTAGAAATCCTAAGACTTGCTAAAGGAGATTTCTGTGGCAGCGGTCATCTTAATCAGAGAGATTAAGTTCAGGCTCGGTGGCAAACGGCCGGGAAGGTGCTGCGGCAGTCGGACGCGCTGCGTCTTCAGGCACAGATGGCATAAAACTATGGAAAAACAAACAAACAAACATACAAACATGGCATAACATTTTAAACTCTGACGCATAAAATGTCAGAGAGAAGAAAGATTCCATTAGTTTCTTGTGTAGAAGTGGTTACAACAGCACTGGGTGGGTGCATTTGTGAATCTGCATGTGCTTGCGTGTGTGTCTATTTTTTTTTTTTCTTGGGGAATCAACCCAGCAGCTTTGGCAGAAGAGTGTGCGTCAACACCATCATGAACCCACAACTGGGATTTCCCTGCAGGCAAAGCACAAAGACAGACACACACACGCATATACACAAAGACACACACACACACAAAACCGCGTTCGCACAAGTACAATTAGTTTCTGAGGCTGAAAGAAGACTGGAAGTGCCAATATAATATATGATGCTGCTGTCTTTGAAAGAACACACACACACACACACACACACACACACACACACACACACACACACACACAGTTGGATGGCTATGAAAGCGACTCTGCTGGCATCTGTTGTATCTGTTCGTCACTTGATTGACTGCAAGTTTTTGTGTGTGTCTCTGTGTGTGTGTGTGCCTGTTCTAGTTCATCCTGCAGCTGTTTTTTTTATTCTCAGTACCATGTGTGTGTACCATGTCATGGCTTAATTAATAAGGTTATACTTTGCTGCATTCCTCAGTCAAGTATATGCCGTCCTTCCACTCAAGCTCGTTCTTCAGATCAGATCGTAACGAGTCGTGATGACATCACGCACATGAAGCGAGAGGTCGCTGGCTTAGAGGATGGCCTGTTCAATCTCCATGCAGAGCAGGTTTTGGCAAAATACGTTTCAACATTTTGTACATCTGAGCATCAATTATGAAAAAGTGTTGCAGCTTGTCTCCCTACAGAAACAGGAAGTGCTCCTCCGGAAGTCTGTCTACACACCAGCTCGGCTGCGAAGTCGACCGACGTGCAGGTTCTTCTGTCATCGCTGCCACTCACAGATTCTTGGTCCGCAGCTGCAGGCAGGGGGCCTTGCAGTAAATGTCACCGGTCGTGATCAACAAGCAGGCGGCTGCAGACGGATGGAGTCTTGCATCTTTAAAGGGGAAAAAGATATTAATTACTAAAACCTGCGCTGCGTTGGGCAGCAGCAGGGAGGATGCGTTCGCCCCAAACGGTCAAACTCGGCGGCTCATCGATTATTTAGGATCCTCCAAACGTGACGGTGGTGGTCTGATGTTTATTGCTTAGTGCCGAGAGCTCCGGTCACAGCGAGCGATGATCACACACGGGTTCGGGTGTGGAGTCAAGCACTGACGCTACGCTTTATTACTTATTTATTTCATTATTAATCTATGTATTTCCCCTCTGGAGAGGTTCCCTCTGTCCACCCGCCGACCTTCAGTAAACATTTGGTGCGTCGGTTTTGCGGGCAGAGAATCCACTTAAAAAAAACAAAAAACAAGAAGAAGAAGAAAACATCCTTTTCTTTGGACTTTGGGAGTTTCCGATGGAGGTTTCATCTGTTTCTTTCCTGGCTCCCGCGGAACTCAACCTCTGTTTATGCAGCAGAAATGTGCGTTATAACACAGCTGGAAAACAAGAGGCAAAGCAGACTGACCTCAGGCGCCGGCTTTGGATTTATCACTGCATTTATTTATATGTATGTAGTTTCACTGCTTCTTGCTGTAGGCTGTATCTCAGTATCCTGTATTTGTTTTTTTTTGTTTTATTTTATTTACATTATTCATCTGGGAAAACATCAGCAGGAACTCAGTCTCTCTGGCCGGGGTTTTTATCATTTATGATATTTTATATTGAAAAACACTCGCGCGGCACCTATAGTAAGCATATATTCTGGCCGGGAGGTGCACAACCGCAGTGATAGAGCAGCACCCGCAGTGAGCATAGAAACACAACTAAGACACAACTGAAAGTGCCGGGCAGATGCGTCATCATCTCACACGCACGAGGTTCGAACTGGTCGTCAATCAGAGTGTCGGCAATTCAATTCAATGTCAATACTAGCTGCGTTTCTATTAGAGTGGTTCGCAAAGTAAAAGCGATATTTCTAAAATGTTGACAAAGTACAATTGTTCAAAAATGTTTTACCGATATTTGAGAGATTTTTCCAAGTTTAGGTGTTTCCATTAGCAGTTTTTTATTGCGATATTTAGGTTTTGTGCAATTCTACGGGTGATGGAAACGCAGCTACAGTCTGGAAGAGACAACTTGAAAAGATCAAGAGCTTCATCCGTCACCAACCTCCACTCCGGTTTTGAGTCGGAGCTGCACAACAAACCGTCGACACACCTTTCAGTTTCCTGCGTTCTGGTTAAAATGCAAGTAAAGGTGACGTCCTAGAGACGCTAAAGGCACAAAGCCTCGGCGCTGCTACGGGTCGCGAGCGAGCGAGAGAGCGAGAGAGCTCGTGTTTGTTTTGATGGGCCAAATCCCATTAACGGCGCTTTTTATTGATGAATCCTCCGGTCATGCGGAACTGTGTTTACCCACAGTGCCGCCCGGCTTTAAGGGTGTGTGATCGTTGTGTGTGTGTGTGTATTGGGGTGCGGGGTGGGGTGGTGGTGGGGGGGCTGCCATGGCAACACGGTAAGTAGGATAAATGACATCACAGCTACCTGCCACCGCGCAGCTGGAGGCGAGAGCGCCGGGCGACAGCCAGACAAAGACTGAGGGAGCAAATCAGCAGGAGAATGAGGGAGATAAATAGAGGAGGAGGCTGGAAGAGTGAAGCAGGTGGAGGAGGAGGAGGAGGAGGAGGAGGAGGAGGAGGAGGGAGAGTGTAATGGAGATGTTGGCTAGGGAAGTTGGGAAGAATGTGCATGTGTGTGTGGGGGGAGGGGGCTGGGGGGTGTTGATGGATACACGTCGAGATGAAATTGTAATTCGTCTCTCCGGGGAAATTAAACGTTATTGTTTGATTATTTATCTGACTCAGTGGTTGTTGCTCTGACTTAGTGGCTCCCTGTCGCACTGTCCTCTTTAGACTTGTGTTGTTCTGACACTAATGTCTGGTTGTGTTTCGCCGCAGTTCGCAACGCCAGAGGCCTCCGGGCGCCGAGGTTGGGGGGAGGGGAGCAAACAGCTGAAAGACAAGCGTTTGATTGGAGGAGAAAAGTTTGGACACTCTTTTGGTTTGGACACAACGACCTGGTCTGGATGCATTTTATCAGCTCGGACGACTGAAATATATATGAAATAGAACATCCATGCAATTCCTGTTTGATATATTCTAGTGAGTTGAGTTTCTACTCATATTCAGAGTTGGAAAGTAACTAAGTACAAATACTTTGTTACTGTGCTGACGTAGATTTTTCAGGTATCTGGAATATACCTGAGTATTTCTTTTTCTGATGAATACTCTCTAAATTTGTACATACACACACGTGCACTTTCTACTCTTTACACTGGAAAAAAAAAAAACACAGGTTACTTCTGTGTTTGAAAGAGTTTGAAAGATACTTCACTTATTATTACCATACTTGTTGTTGCTTGAAGTTGAGGTATTTGAACTCAACAATGTATCGTTTCATTAATTGTGAAAAACTTTCTCTCTTTGACTTGAATAAAGGGTTTGAATCAGTACTTTCACTTTTGCCAGAATATATTATTTTTTATTTTATATTTTTAAAAGTATCCATAATTTTCCTTAAATACAAATTGTGAATAGTTTCGCCATCTCTGTTCCCTTTATTATTCTTCTGAGCAGAAAACAACCAATTCATCATTCAGACCATCCATTCTACATTATTAAAACAAATTTTTGTTTCGCCCTAATATTGTTTTGTCCTGCCAGAAGCCTGTCCGCGATCTCAGACACTGTGAGAGAAAACAAAGACTGGTGGGGAGGAAGCGAAGTGGAGGTGTTATCAGTACTGCATTGACTGAAATGAGAGAAAAAAAAAAGTTTCCACAAGCACAAATGCTTCACGTTATGCCTTCCTCTCTTTTTTGTAATGAATAATAAACATCTCATTTCACGGATATGTGGCGGGGGGAGAAAAAAAGAGAAAGACAGATAAGTTGAGCAGCAGAACCTCTCCGGCCAGAAGTCGTGTCTCAAGATGAATGGGCGCGTCACACTCGGCGGGGACACGAGCAGGGAGGATAATAGACTGCGGCTCGGCAAACACTTTGATGTTAAGTGGATGTCAAAGGGACGGCCCGTCCCTGCAGCCCGAGCCTGTGCAAATATAGCAGCGGCGTGAAAGCCGAGACGCTGACTGCAGTCATTCATATCTGCCAAGTGGACGGCGCCATCGCCGCAGCAGCAGCAGCAGCAGCGGCGTCAGCTGGCGGTTCGATCCATCGCTGGGTATCGATCTCAACACGGCTCCGTCTTCTGACAACCACCAAATGCCTCATCTTGGATTTATTTTTTTTTTCTTTTGGGAAGCCCGCAAGACCATGCTAGCTGTACTGCTTTACTGCAATGACATGATCTGGTACAGCAGCAGTAAAGCAGGAATAGATGCTGCAAAATGAGGTGATTGTTGGAAAAAATGACCTTGACGAACTTCAGTTCGATTCCAGAAAAGTTGGTGCCCACATAGCACATGGACGTTTACCAAATGACCTTTGACCTATCGTAAGTATGTAAGTTTCCATCGATCTATAAATCATCCAATCATTATTCCTTCTATCTATCTATCTATCTATCTATCTATCTATCTATCTATCTATCTATCTATCTATCTATCTATCTATCTATCTATCTGTGTTGCTTCTGCAACACAACAGCGTTGTCCCATTGTTTCAGAATCGCAGAACTTTATCAATAATCCCTCGCGGGGGGGATTTGATGGAGGATCTCAGCTGCAGCATCAGGCCGCCGGGGCGTCGAGCGGCGGTGCTTTTGTAATGAGAGCCGTGCAGCCGAGTCCATTTAGCTGCGGCTCCGCCGAGCTTATCGGCCATCAGTGTGCCAAGGAAACCTTCACCTTGGCACCTCAGCGCGCACAGGTAATGGATCCACGGGCAAGTAAATGCATTGCAAGTAACTTCATATTGCTCGCTCTCTCACACACACTTAGATTTCAGAGTCTGTTGCCGACAAAAGAGGTGCCCATCGATTGTTGGCAAGGCCAGACATGAGAACGGCACTATAGTCAGGAAATAATGTGGCGCGCGCACACACACACACACACACACACACAGACACACACGGCTGGCTGCTCGCAGGATGAGTTAAACGCTGATGGAGCGGCGGCGCTATGAAGGTGAACGCCTTGTGATTAGAGAGTCCTGACGACGGGGGGAAACATTGAGAGACGTTCCGGAGGGGGAGATTGGGGGGTGGTGGTGGGGGTGGGGTGGCGGCGGCATTGGTGGGGGACGGGGGGGGGGGTTATCCGTCAAAGAGTCACGCCAGGGTCCCTGTCAGCGTTCTCAGGGTCTGCAATAAAACTCCATGGGATGGAACCGGCGTCGGGGGAGGAGGCGGCGCCAGGGTTTTAAATACCAGCCAGCAACTGATAGTGACACTGACGCTGGATCGGAACCAGCGGCGGCTAATGTGTTTCTGGCCAGCGAGCAGAAACTCATTGTGTGTGTGTGTGTGTGTGTGTGTGGGGGGGGGGCGACTGAGGAGCAAAGCATGAAAGAAAAAGCGTCAGAGTGACATGGAGAACTGGGAGGAGGAACAAAGATGTTTCATGATGGTCACTAGTCCAGAAAGAAGAACAACAGCAGCATGACAGGCTGGACATGAAATGCAGGAGGAATTTCACACCAAACTCTTCACCAAGTCCCCTGTTCCTCAACGTGGTCGGGCCTTCAGGTTTTTTTTGGAGGATCTTTATTTGCTTTGCTTCGAGTTATTACACGTCACTGGACGTGTCGTGCCAGGTCACGTGACCAGTTCACTTCAAGTGAAAATGCCGCATTATGTTTGGACAGAGAAGGAGACTGAATATAAATAATCAAAGAGAAAAATATGACAACAATTCTTGACAGCAAACAGCATTGAAATGCAAATTTATACAAGAAATTTTGTACCCCACTTTGCAAAGTGGGGTCTCGTGGGACGAGATTTTACGAGAATTATGGCTGATGCGCTTCACAGCATTCAATGGAAACACCTGCAAATTGCAATTGTACTTTATCGGAATTTCAGAAACATCGCTTTTATTTGCGAACAACTGCCATGGAAACGCAGCTCGTCAGTTTATGAGTAGACTTTGCATAAGATCTTTGAACTTAAACTGAAATGTTTATTTCTGTTTGTCAGAAAATGTATCCCGGAAAAAGTCTTCCTCTCCTTTTTTTCTAAATATTGTGCTAAATCCGATACATCCTCTCCTCCGTTCACCTCGTTCACCCGCTGCTATGAGCTCACCTCGGAGCGCTCGCTCTTCGAAAAAAAAAAAAAAAAAAAAAATACAAAGCAGACCGTATTTCGAGCGCTTGTCTCCAGCCTCAGATGCAGACTAAATGTGTCAAGACTGTCAGCGTTTCGTGAATGGATGCACGCTGAAAGAGGAAGAAGAAGAAGAAGAAGAAAAAAAAAACACGTCAAAAAGGTACGTCTATGCAAATGAGCCGCGCTCCTCGAGCGCACGGGAAGAGGATCCGCCAGCAGCCAGATCATAAAATTTAATTGGCTTCTTAGAATGACAATAAACCCGAGCGCTGGCGAACACACATTTCTCCTCCTGCCCTCCGACAGATCTCGACAGGAGCAGCGAAGCACCGACACACACAAACCAAAGCAGCCTTGTTGCAGGCAGCCGCCCACCAGCAGGCTGGGACTCTGACTCGCAGCCGCCCACGGAAGCAAACACACACACACACACACAAAAAAAACCAAACACACAAACACACAGACATGACGACTGATGCCGTTCCAAAGTTCAAAAGAGAGAAATTCAATTTAAAGTTAACAGCCTGCATGGATTTTCCAATATTTTTTCAATTTGGAGGGATTTTGCGGAACAAAAATGGCTTTGTAAATTATACAACATGTTGTCGACGGCGCAGCGCGTCAGGGGGTTGAACAGTAGGGCTGTTTGGAGAGCCAAGGAATGAGGGGATTTCATTGGAAACCTCCACCCCCAACAAAAAAAACTGAGCATATATAAATATATATTTGTTCATATTCAATTGAAGCAGCAACTGCTTCAGATTAAAGTCTGTGCCCAAGTCACATTGTCACATTGTAACACTACAGTGACAAGCTAAACTCAGTCATAGAGCAGCAGCAGCATTTCTTTGGATTTTGTCATTAACATTGTTAAATCCCATTCACTCACACCTTGACGCAAAACAGAGGGTATGAAGAGGGGGTTTGCAGGGAGCTGAGAGGAGGCTGTAAACAGAGGGCTAAATGTGATGTGTTCTCCATATGCACAACATGTTTCAGATGACGACTCCACATTCATCCAGGCTGGAAAATAAATACACGTTGTGGAATACAGCACCGCTAACCGGTGTCTGCGGCAGAAGACGCTCACAGTTGGCACGCTAAGGGAAACTCCATTATGGTCCTTCAGATATGTGCGCGCACGCTCACTCATTGCTTTTTGTTTCAAGGCCAATCTCTCTGCAGCGGCACAAGCGTGAAATCAATTTGTTTGGTAATGTGACAATAAACCCAGGGGTTAGAACACAATATTTCTCTTTGGTGGTCAGCCCGAGCGCATGTCTGCGACACATCTCGGGAGGTGAACGGAGCTGACGCGTGCACGCGCGCACACACACAGAGAGCAGTAAACACTGGAATTAGGCTTCTCAGCAGGATATGAATAGAGCACACCAACTCAAGTTAAACTATTATCCTGTAAATGGTGGAAATCCAATACCAAGGGGCAGAGGAGGCAGGAGGAAGGGCCCAGAGTGGGGCGTTAACACACACGGTGAACAGTGACTGTCAGCGTGCTAACTTTATTAGCAATGTGGCTCCACGCTGGTTATTGAAATAGGATTGACTGCAGGACCGGAGGGGGAGGTTTTAACATGCAAGCATGGCTGTTTCAGTGGGAGTCGGTGGAAGCCAAAGTGTGTGTGTGTGTGTGTGTGTCATCACTGCATGAACTCCCTCTCAGTGCCCATAATGGAAATTGCACAGTTCGCAGCAGGGGACCTAGTCTGCACATATCTGCATGCACCACTTTTTCCTTAATGCAGCGATGTAACCAAAGTTTGGGCTACATGCCAGACAAGAAGTCAGGATGAACAAACGCACATAAAACTGATTCATTGTAAATAGTTTTGTTTTTTTTAGTTTTCTTTTGATTTTCCAGTTTGAACCATTGACACAAACAAATTCATCACCATTTATCGTCATTTTCTCGGAAATATACAGATAAAAACTTGAGGTCTTGTCTACTTTCAAAGCTGGAGACACATTTTCTGATGTCATTATAAAAACACCCCATGTGGTCGCCTCCAACAGCTGACACTTGTCCCGGCGAGTCAGTGTGTTTTTTCCCAGAGTGATGTTGAGCTTTATCGCACTGTTTGGAAAATCACAAGAAGTCGAGCAAATGGAAGCCAACTGGAAGCCGTCCTGTGAGGTTAAATCTTGCATTTCTTCCTCCCCTCGATGTCTCCCCAAATGGCGGAGAGCTAAAAAAAAAAAAAAGAAAAGAAAAGAAAAGAAAAAAAAAAGTTCAAGCTGTGATTTTTGTCCTGTTTCTCTAATCATGTGTGACTTTACATGACAGGATCCCAGAATCCGGGATGGTTTCAGCATCCCAATCATTATGAGCAGGCACTTTCCTCCCTGATGGACCTTCAAACAACTGCGCGCACACACACACACCACAGTGCAATGAGCTTGGATATTCAACACCTCCACGGCACTGTGGATCATTTAAGTGCGGCGAACATGTCTTTAAACTCTGCCGAGGACACGGGAGCCTCGGAGGAGCGTCAGCCTGATCAAACGGCCGCCTGACTGCCTCAGACACCTGCTGCAGCTCCTCAGCTCCCAAAAAAAGAAGAAGAGGAAGAAAAAGCTTCTGCTGTTGGTGCTGCTGCCGTGTGTAAATGAATGGGGACGGCCGGAACTCACGCTGACATTTACACTACACACATATATTCATCCCAGACATCAGGCTTTTCCTTTGAAAGTGAAATCTTTTCATATTTTATGACGGCCTGAGGAGATTTCTGGCTAAACACGACTGAAAAGTGAACTCCGTGCCTCGTGGTCAATTTATTCAAGGTATGCAGAAGGTGCTCTGTCTCCTGTGTTCTCTCCTTCCACTGCTTTGACAGTTTACCCCGTCATTTTACATCCATGTATGTTTTGGCTTTTTCCACTTTTCTAATTCACAAGTTAAACCGCAGGTGATTATTTTGAAAGTGAGGTAAAAAATGAGGTGAGAAAAAATATATAAATAAATAATATATAAATAATAATGAATAAGTACCCACAATCCTTTGCATATTGGGAATTTGATGATGTTTTGTAGAAACTCATTTCTGAGGTATTTGGCGTGGAAAATGTAAACAGAAACAAACAGGGACCTGAAGGACGTTGGTAACAAGGCTTCTGCTGCAGGACTGAAAGGACCGAAATAAACCATTTCAGTCCGGAGACCATGTCTCAAAACCAGCGAAAACACTTCAGAAAAGAAGAAATGTGGTGAAGTTTGTTGGGAAATTAAAAAGAAAATTAGAGCAACAAGAACAACAACTTTTTGCAGGACTCCAGAATCCAAGGTTGTTAAATTAGGCAAATTTTTGGCTTCACAATTGTATTTCAGACAAAAAAAAAAAAAATTATCAAAACATTTGTTACATTCAAACTTGTTTCCACACAGAGTTAACTAACTTCAAACCCGCTACCAAGGTCAAACAGAGTTGTAGTAATAAAGAGTTTGACCTTGACAGAGAGCGTCATCGAGACACTCGACTAGAGCACCCCCTGTTGGTAGGGGTGAACAAAGACAGCTTGCTTATTTATTGAGTTGGAGACAAAAAAAAACTTCTGTTGTTGGAACTAAAAAGAACCTGTCAAGGACAATAACAAAAATCATTGAGAAAGAACAAACAGCTTTGTCGGCATCTGCAACAGAAACGACTGCGGAGTCGTCACAAAGAGCCACAACTTCACAATAGAGGTGTCGGCAAAACAAGAGTGGACGGCGGCCGCGGCCTGTGGCGATCCGACCGATGGGCCGTTAGAGACAGTGAGCCTCTGTGGACCGAGGCGGGCGACTGTGCAGCCGGACCGGAGATCAGCGTGCGGCTGCTCTGAAGCCGACGGCCTCTCCGTGGGCCGACGGCTGCTTTCATCTCTGGCGCTCCGACCGGATGTGTTTGATCCGCCTGATCCGTCTGCCCCGCCGTGACTCGCCCAGCGACTCCGACTCGCTGACGGATTCATTTATCCGCTGCTGTATATCAACGTCCAGCCGCCGCGACTGCGCTGCTTTGCATGGTCTGTGGCACCCACACAAAGATTTTTTTTTTTTTATATTTTTCTTCTTTTTTATGTCTAAAATAAACATCATCGGTTTGCAATAGGGATGAACAGATATCGATACCATTATCTGGTATCGGTACCGATACTGGGATTGAGTACTCTACTCGTACATACATATACAACTGATGTCAGTTGTATATGTATGTACAGTATACACAATTCATACGTGCTTATTTACATACATATTTTATTAAATGTTGTTCAAATAACAGAACATCAGTGGAAACAACTTTAGTTTCATCCAACTGTGCACAGTTTCAGTCCAGAATCTCTAGCGAAGCAGAGTGCACGTTTCGTAAAGTTCACAGTTTGCTGTTTTTTCCAGCATCACCTGGTCGGCCACTCGTCCGTTGGTGCTGCTGGACGCTCAGACTGATCAGGTGATCAGCTGGACACGAGGCCTTCCGTGGCTCCAACAGGCCGGTAATTATTCCCTTAAAGGCCTCGAGTGCAGCTCCCCCTACAGACCATCTCCCTGCGTCAAAATAACGCTTTAATCAACGGTGAGTCCCGCTCGTTTACTACTCTCCGAGTGGCTAATTAAGCCAAATCTGGAAGTGAGACGGCATGGGACAGAAGCACATATGGAGCACTCGCCGAGGAATACACGTCGCCGTGGCGACGCACACACACACACACACACATTCACACACTCGCACACGGGCATGCAGATAAAAAGAGGACAGATGACGGAAATATGCATGAGTTTACCCTCCCTAAAGTAATCACTGTTCTTTAAGTCATCTTAAAAAAAAAAAAAAATCGAAAATGACAAACGAGCTCCGCAAAATCACCGTCTAATGTTTCATCACAGACACACGAGCTAAAGAAGCTTTATCGTTCAACTCGGAGTCGCAGACGCTAATAACGTCCTCAACTTTGCTCTCGTTCATGAGCAATTTCCTCCTAACAAGCCCCGAAGGGAGAAAAAAGAAAGAAGGTTTCTTAAAAACACAAAAGGCTCGTTCAGGCTGACGCATGCGTCCCCATAAAGCCAATGTTGTTTCAGTCGCAGAGACACAAAATCCACCAGAGCAAAGAAACAAACTGATGTTAATGTGGCCCAGAGCAAAGGAGTATTTTTTTTATATATATACAGATTCATCTTCTTGCATTATTCATTTGCGTTGCATAAAGTATTCATTTACATAAAGAGTTGTAATGTTACGTAAACGAAACAACATATAGCATGTTTGACAAAGTGGTCTCACACACACACACACACACACACGTGTGCGCACACATACATATTTACTTCAATTGCGTCCTATACGGAAGAATAAAGAAATATGTGTCAGAGTTCCACTAGGGGGCGGACTACTTAATATCCAACCCAGCCTCAGGGACAAGGGGTGTTCGGGTTCATCCATTTAAAAACATGCATAAGTGAGTCAACGACTTGTTCACAAACTCAGCCTTCTATTGATGGTGAGTGCGTACGTGTGTGTGTGTGCGTGTGTTAAACTGTGTCGTTGCTGAGTCTGTGCTTGCGTTCGGCTTAAATAATTAAATGTCGGCGGTTCAAAAGTTCCTCTCAGAAACTCAGCGGTCTTCAGGTTCCTCTCGGCTCCCTCAGGTGAGGCTGAATCCACTCTGTGTTACTGTAAAGTATTCACAATCGATAAACCTGTCAGGGAAAATTTCAGCAACTTACATATTTTATCATACTCATGGTGCTGCCCGACGTGTTGTTGGAGGTCCTGGAGTTCTTCCTCCAGTCAAGGACTGCATCTTAATGAGGTCCGGACACAGGGGGGCAGCGGCGAGGGGAGCTCGCTCGCTGAGCCGACGCGTTCGCAGACGTGCAAAAGCAAAGAACCACGGTGTCGAAATAACGCTGGGACTGGACGGTGACACAGTGCGGTGACTGAAGCTCAGAGTGCAGCTGAGGAGCTGAGGCTGGAGGTGAACTGATGACAACCAGGTGGCTTCGATTGCTGGGGCACAGCAGGTGTGCACCTGTGCAGCCACTGGAGACTGAGAGCGGGGCCTTGGGGGGCGGGGCATCACAGGGGGTGGAGTCAGAGGAACCACCTGCAGACAAAAATCACCCCCAAAAAATGGTGTGCATGGCTGGTTGAAATTGTGCTGTCATAGATGCAGGTGATTGATGTGTTAATTCAGTTTTGATGCCTTGAGTGACTGTCTACAATGTAAATAGTCAAGAAAATGAAAAAAAAACCATTAAATCAGAAGTATGTGTCCAACCTTTTGACTGCTAGTGTATAGAAGAATGAGACTTTCAGGACCTATTGCAGCCTGTGTTGTCATTGTTTCCATCACGTGATCCCCGCTGTCCAATTGCTGCTTCCCGTCACGTGCAGGCATTCCTGGAACAAACAAACAAACAAACAAATAAATAAATAAATAAATAAATAAATCTCCTGCGCAGTGGACCAGTGGACCCTGGTGCCGAGAGCCTCCCTCCAATTATCTGCACAAACAATAAAATAAATACAAAGAGGTTTGTTCAGAGCGAAAGACAAAAAGGTCAAACAAGTGGACGACCTTGCAGATTTCATTCCGAGTGTCGGAGCGCCTGAGACGTGTGCATGTGTGTGTGTGTGTTTGTGTGTGTGTGTGGGAGTGTGTGAGTGTGTGCATGACCCGATGAGGGAAGTGAGCATACAATGAATAAGAAATGAGTCTTAATTTGTAGAATGTGATGGATTCTTTGATCCGAAGTGGCCTCGTGCACAGACGGCCGACGCTCGTAAAGGTGATAACAATGGCAGGAGAGAGAGAGAGAGAGAGAGAGAGAGAGAGAGAGAGAGAGAGAGAGAGAGAGAGAGAGAGAGAGAGAGATTTCTTCGCACACGCACAACTCTTCTGTATTAGAGGCGTTTAGCAGTTATGATTACGCAGTAATGAAATTCGCACATCTGCCTCGGCTCTCGAACGCAGCAGCGTCTCGGCCCCATCGCCGCTGTTGTGAAGAGCCTCCAGCACCTGGACGACTGCGACGCCTCACCGACCATCTGTAGGACCTCAGCAGCGCTTAGCGTCACAGCGCCTGTTATCGCTGGAGTCACACCTCTCACATCAGAGCCCCGCCGTCCCGCAGCAGCAGCAGCAGCAGCAGCAGCAGCAGCAGCAGCAGCAGCAGCAGCAGTGCGGACGGAGGCGTTTTGGGTCAAACTGGCCGTGGGTTCCATTTTTTACTAAATGAATAATTAAGCCAAAGTAGTCATTGGAGTCCAGTTCCAGCTGTACAGCCAAACAAATGTGAGAACAAATTAGAATTGACGTCAGAAGAGTATTTTAAGACCAAATTGATCAAACGTGTCGCACAACACGAGGGTTATTAAACTGCCTTTTGTTCACTCGTGTTGCACAGAAACAAAAGAAAATCTGAGCTTTTTGAATCTTTTTTGAAGACTTTTGAATCTAAAAACTGTTTCTTTTGGTTTTTTTTTTCTCTCTCTGCATTTTTAATTAATCCGCACAATGAGGCAGGAGAGGAGGGGAGGCGCCTGTCGGAGTGATTGTGTGTGTGTGTGTGTGTGGGTTTTTTTCTTGCGCGAGTAGACGCACACACGCTGCGCCGCTGTTTGTTTTCCCTCTCCCTCTTTTCTTTTCCATGCGGCGCCGCACGCAGCAGGCAGCTGCCGCGGACACGCCTCACCCTGTGAAATCCTGCCGGTGTGATCAGAGCGGCAGCTAATAGTTCACACGCGGAGAACACATCAGCTAATCAGTGTGTGTGTGTGTGTGTGTGTGTGTGTGTGTGTGTGTGTGTGAAGGGAATCTGAGACAGGGGGTCCAGATTGAGAAACTTCCCAGGAAGTGAGCTGCTGTTTATGGAATCTGAGACGAGTTCCTGGACTGGATTTTAAATCTGAAAAAAAAGAAGATCCATCTCAGCTGACCACAACAATCAGCTTCCGCTGCAAAAGAAAGAGGCGGGGTTTAGTAGTGATGTAACCAAGAGGCTTGTTGCCTACAGTGACTTCAGTTGTGTGTCAGAAGTCGACAGAAATCTAAATTCCGTTATATATAAATTGCCCCAAACTGTCAGATCTGTGAAGGCCGGCGTCCTGAATAATGTTCCAGGTCGGAGCTCTTTGGGCTTTTTTTTTTCCGCTTTGGAGATCTTCTCAGATGGTGTCTGATTACTAGAAAAAAATGTTTTCTTTTCTCTATGAAAATGAAAAAAAAAGAACAAAAAGGAGCGACAGAGAGAGAGAGATAGCGAGAGAGTGAGCGAGAGAGAGAGAGAAGAAAATATCAGCTCCCCTCAAATGACGGCAACATCAAAAACAGGTTCGGTGCTCATCATCGTCCCTCCGGCCTCCGACTTTTAGGACTGGAAATTGCACCATAATTCCAAACATGAAGCGTTTCCTTTGGTGTCATTTGTTCAGATGCAGACACGGACCCCTCTTCACACCCCCACCCCCCACCACACACACAGACGTGCGCGCGTGCGCTTGACCAAGATGATCAAAACCATGTGACAAACTGCCGGTTCAAGGCAATTTTCCGGCTCCCTCAATGATACATATTGAGGTGCCTCCTATATACAGTATATATATGTATATACATATATGTATATTACCATTGTCTGATACATATTTATATCCAAGCCATGTAATGGCCCTGCTGTGAGACTTGCCACCCTCTTATGTTCAGACTTGCAGGCCGTCCCGCCCACTGCTCACTTTGCCGCGTTTCAATCTGACCGTCAGTTTTCAGCTTTTTAAAAGCTTGTTTCGGAGCAGAGTTTGCGCCTCCACGACAATTCCGACCCCGATGCACCGGGTTGGTCTTTGCAGCAGCGTTTCCGTTGTGTCATCCTGCTGTTTGTCCTTGCTGCGGGGAGATTAGGAAGGAGGAGAAGAAGAAGAAAAAAGACCAAATAGACAAAAAAAGAAGTGAGAAAACGAAGACAGACGGCCGAGGAGGAAGGCCGGCCGACACGCTGTGACTCTCAGTGCACCCTGGGGGACTATTAGGAGCGCATCATTCCTGCAGAGCACAGCCTCGCCGCTTAATAGGCCGCTTCTGCACCCACTATGTGAAATAATAGGAGGAGCTGAAGCAGGACAGCAGCAGTTATTTTTTTTTTTTTTTTTCCTTTTTGCTTACAAAAGTGTCATGCAGGGTTTCGATGTTGAAGACTGACAGTTAATTCTGCTGCAGTCAGTCAACATTCTGACCTTCCAGTGGATATATATATATATGTATACATATATATATATACAGTATATATTTATACCTATATATATATATATATATACTGTATTACTGGGCTGAATTGGCCTGTTGTCTTTGCACTGAAGAGAATAGTTTCAAATAATAAACAAATATGATAACAGCAAAAAACTGCGGTCCACAGTTTTGCAGTGCACAATTTGGAACATGGCTACCGTCTGTTTTTTAATTATTCTTTTTTCTAGAATATTATCTCAACTTGCCCATCGAGTCAAAAAAAAGCCCTGTGCCTCAGATTCTGCGGATGCTAAAGGGAAAAGCCGCTGCCCCTGCAGACGCCTGCCGTCTCTCCACGACTCTCTTATCTCATTAAATATCTCATTATTGACCGTCCTGCCGTGCCTTCTTAATAATTATCGAGCCGAGACTAAATGAAAATTCAGATTGGCCCTGCGGCGACCGGCTCGATGGAAGGGGAGGGTGTGTGAAGGTGAGCGGCCGCAGCGTGAGCGATGCGCCGGCTGATTGAAGCCTGCCAGTAATCTCACCACGGCGGCCGATCGATGCCGCCATTAGATTTGCGCTCCTTCATAACCGGCCGCCGTGATGGATGTCCAGTCCAGGCCGCGACCAACTGAGTGCCGACCCAAAACTGATTACGGTGGTGAGTGAGTGGGCGAGTGACATTTATCAGGTTACGACTGCAGAGTGTTTGCTCGCTGCTCGGCAAACAGAAGGTGACAGAGCGAGCGAGACGGACGAGTCGGAAGTGGACTCTGAGGATTTGTTCCTTGAAGCCTGATCTTTTAATTTTTTTTTTTTTTTAACGACATATCTCAAATACCTTTCCTGTAAAAAATATTTTTCTTTTGCCTCACTGACCTGACAGCGCAGCTGAGCCGATGCCTTCTTAACATCCGTATAGAAAAACTCTGGATTAAAGTACTTCTAGTAGGTACTAAGTGCTGAGTAAGTGTTTTATGTTGTGACTAAAGCAGGAAGTGATGTGCTGTTGAAAACACTGGCACGCTCATGGTTTGTCCAATCATCTTCCACAACTTTCTTCTGCTGTTTCTGTTCTATTCTGTTTCATTCTGGAAAATGAACATGAAGAACTAAGTCCATGTAACCTGCACAACGTGCAGATGAAATACACCTGCGTTAACATCATGTCGCATTGCGTTATGTTGTGTTGTGTCTCACGGATGGATGGATGGATGGATGGATAAATAGATAGATAGATAGATGGATGGATGGATAGGTGGGTGGGTGGATGGATGGATGGATGGATGGATGGATGGATGGATGGATGGATGGATGGATGGATGGATGGATGGATGGATGGATGGGTGGATATCATCGGCACTTTGATCAGATAAAAAAATGGTGTCACGCAGGTTTTCAGCTCTTACAGCCTCAAAATGTGTGAATCATTTCTGCCTGGTGTTGAATTTATGCCCCTCCTTCAACATTCCTGCCCTCCATCTCCACCCCTCCTCCCCCCACTGTGCAGGTGCTCAGGTGTTTCTGCTCACTTCCGTTTTTGCCTGACCCCCCCCCGCCAACCACCACCTTCCTCCTCTCATGCCGGGTGGTCATGTCTTCAATCCGCTGTCTGTCTTTGAAGTCCGGCCGTCATCTCCCCTTTACTCCCCCCACCCCACCCCCCCACCCCTCCTCTCCATTTCCCACCCCCCCCTCCACTCACTCCTCCTTTCTTCTCGGCCGCTTCCTCTCATCCGACACGTCTCCCGCTCTCCTCTTCCTCCCTCGGCTCTTATCACCCGCCTGGGTTGCCTTGTCGTGCCTCCCCCTTTTCCACTTCCTCTCCCATGCCTGAGCCCCGCCCACCACCGCATCTCCTTCACTCTCCTCGTGCAGCTGCGTTGTGTGTGTGTGTGTGTGCGAGTGTTCGGCGGTCCGTCACCATGGCTACACTGAGTGGCCCGCTGTGAATAACTCCTGGGAGGCCTCACCTGCGAGTGGGAGGCCGGTGCAGGCGGAGAAGACGGCGGGGAAGAAACAAATTGTTCGACTTCAAACAGCTGAAAGTAGCCCAACTTCACTGGGCTGTTCTGTGACCGACACAGTATAGTGGGGAAAAAAAAAAAAAATGAACAGTGGGATTTAAACGACTTGTGTGGGCGTCATCTTTCAGAAAAAGTCTCATGTGCCAGCTCTTAATTTGTCACATTGTGTTCGTCAACTCTGACTAATGTGGACAAACTATGCACTTATTTAAATTAAGAAAAATCCCTAGAACAGCAGATTTAGCCCTGTGTTTACAGCCTCCTGCAACAACACGTGGTTGCCTGCTGAAAACTGACCCTGTGCTGGATTCTCCATGTGTTTCTTTAGGAGTCAGCAGTCAAGGCAGCAGCACCTGTGCTTCTGCGTGAAAAAGCTGCAGCGTCTCCGTGTGACTAATGAACGTGGCGGCAACAGTGGTGGCGGCGGCGGCGGCGGCAGCGAGCGCCATTCTGGACGCTGCTGAGGCAGCACGTAGGCGTGTTGTTCTCAGCCCTCGGTAAAATATGGCGCTGTCTGACTAATGACAGAATTTGCTGTGAGCCAAATGAGCTGAGTCTAATGAATTGAAATTAGAACTGTGTTCTCTCTGCAGGAAAAAAAGAAAAGAAAAGAAAAATAAAGTAAAGCACGACACGACACGCACGTTTACGCTCGAGCATGTAAACAGTAAAGTTGAAGGTGGAGTTGTGAAGTGTGGTGTGTGCCGGCCGTGCAGAGTCGACCCGTCCATTCAGGTTTCACCTCACCAAGTAGCAGACGAGGATTTGATTTTTTTTTTAATTCTGTTGAAAGATAAAATGTTCTGCAGCTGTGGCAGCATGAGAAACAAGAAGCAGGTTTGCATGCACAGCAATAAACACAACATATTGTGCGTCTTCCATGGCCTGTGCAGCAACAGCATTTTTTTCCACACCTCAATTAGTGTCCCCGGTATTCACAGGAAGTAGCAAATGCAAAGTGGCGTGTGCTGATCCTGTGGGGATTGTGAGGATGGTAATTGCAAAAAAGAAAACAAAAAAAAAAAAAGAAGGGTTTTTTTAGAGATCCACATCCGCACAGCAATCACAAGTGGTTGTTTTAGTTGTTGAAGGACAGGCTCTTCCGTCTGTTATCCCAGTAGTTGGATCACGACTGAAACCACGACTGCTAGACTTTTCAGTATTTCTTCTTCTTCTTCTGTTTTTTTTTTAAGAATGGCAGCGTTCCCTTCATGAAACATTGACTCATTCGTACATAATGCATTTTCTGGTTGGCATCTTGCTAACAGAATGTTTTAGTGCCCCCACGGTGTGACAGATAGCACGACATTTGCCAGTGCAAAACCTCGACCCCAGAGCTGCGACTCCGATAAATATGTTTGGAGCGCTCCCTCCAAAAACAGCCCGACGTCAGGGTCGAGTTGGTGGGGAGCGAGACACAATAAAGGAGGGCTGGAGAGAGGAAGAGGTGACTCGGCAAAGGAAGATGAGCAGAATTAAGATGGTGCCAAGAAATAAGCAGCAAAAGTAGTTTGAGGTGGAAAAGACTGAAGTGGAGGACAAAAAAAGCAGCAGATGTTTCCGAAATTTGTTTCCGAAACGTCCGACATGACCTTCAGCCGCGACCTCCCGACCTCACAACGTGCAGCTCTGTTTCCCATGCACCTGTGACGGAAACTTTTGACTTTTAAAATCCCACACAGCAGTCAATCTCAATCTTTTAAGAGACACAAACTGAACTTAATAAATACCGAAATAAAATGAATGACTGTATTACAGTAAATATCTTATTGTGATTCTTGTACCAAGGTCACAAGGTCTTGTTTTGAGATTTTAAATATTCAATCAAATTCCTCATAGAAATTAAAGCATGGAAATAATACAAAGATGAGAATTTTGAAATTAATTAACATAGACATTTTCTATCATTTCTGAATGAGAATCTAACAGTGAATCTACCACGTGATCTCATTCGGCTCAGTTGAAAGACCCTCAAGGGTAATGTGTTTATAACCAGGCAGCGCCTTATGATTACAAATTCAACAACATTTCACATGATTGCTTCTGCATGCCAAGTCTGCACGTCAATAAGTGTGCCGTGAAGAATCCGACACAATTGTCACATCAACACGTTCCACCCTCGTCAGGCGTAAATTAATGCTCCCGTATGCTGGAGTTGTTGTGTTTCCCAAGAAGGAAAATGTAAACAACCAATGTTTATGTCTGAGCTAGTGTGTGTGTGTGTGTGTGTGTGTGTGTGTGTGTGTGCGCGCGCGCTTGCTTGCTCTCTCAGAAGTCTTAATTGTCCAGTTCCCAGGGTACTTGTAATACAGCCACAGTTCATTTACCGTCTCTATTTGCGCTTATTAGCAGCGAGCGGAGGAGGGATTTGGCCTCCACCACCTCGTGCGATAACCACTCTGTGATGCTGAAGAAACACTCTTAATTATTATCTCTCCTTCTCTCTTTTCAGTTTCTCCCTTTTTTTCCAACTCATTTGCCAATTTTAATAAAAAAAAATGTAAAAAAAAGACATCAGCGCTGCGCCCAAGCCGAGCTGTAGCGGCTGGCTGGAGGTGTTTATGGCAGACGACCCGTCGCGAAAAAGCAAAAAGCTTTACTTACTCTTTACTTTACCAAATGTTTTCTAACTATAGTCGCACCCCAGAAACCCAGAAATTTCCACCCGTCTGGAAATTGTCCCTTTGAGATGTAGAAAAGGGAGTTTTAACAGCAGCAGGCTGCAAACAGAGGGCTAAATATATTGTTTTTCTTGAGATCTTTGAGTTTTGGGACAAATAAATCACCACGACTCGGGGAATTAATAAATAAATAAGTAAATACAAATGTATGGCATGAAAATGTGTTGCTTACTGGGACCTCTAATGCGACCCGACTCTGTGATTTATTAATTCTGGGTGAGTTCTGGCAGCGAGTCTGCACCGGGTAAACAAGCCGCCACTGTCTAAGTGTGTTTGTTGCCTGAAATGAGGTTTAGCGCGACACTTCCAGGGATAACATCATTTCTGGCAGGCTATATTTCCCAGTGTGCTGTTATGAAACACAATATTAACTCACTGTGTGTGTGTGTGTGTGTGTGTGTGTGTCACCTGAACTTCGCCCATCGACTTCTTCATCTCAGGTCTATTTCTTTCCGCTGGTTACTTCTCACATGCGATTGCATTACTGAAAGAGTCATTTTATTTCAGGTGAACTCTGGAGCTCCTGGTTTATTTGTTTATTTTTTTTTTTCTTCTCTCCAAATCTGGACCTATGGAGGATGGCTGCGGGAGGAGACACTTTTAAAGCTCTTTTGCACTCAAACCTGAGTCTGATCCGACCTTGGGACCCTCACGGACTCCACCCTACTCCTATCTCCTATCGATCCTTGGCTCCCCTGACTTCTCTTATGGTTTTATTTAACGTTTATTTCACGTTCCCCTCGTTCTTCTGTCTTAATCTCCCATCTTATCCTCCCATCGGGCCTCGATCCAATTTGCTGCACATTCATCTCTCTTCCCTCCATTCGGCGTGACCCTGAAACTTGTGCCTAATTGGTTTCGGGGGCTTGTACGATCAATAATGTATCACCTTTTTTTTTCTCTTCCGCCCCTTCATTGTGTTCTGTGAAGTGGGACTTAATGTTTGGATAATTAACCACAGATAAACTCTAGATAAACCCGCAGTTTTTTTTTTGCCCAATTCTCCTAAAGGTGTGTAGCCATGTATGTTAATACTGATGATAGTAATAATATTAAAGGGGAATGTGGTCATTTAAAAACTAATTATTTGCCAAGAAACACAATGGTACGTGAATGGCATCATAGATTTTTCATAAATGGCCATCTGCTGCTTCCACACCAGGGTTATTTTCACCCCTGGGGGTCCTAATTGGTAATGCAGGTTTATGGGAAGCTTGCCGATCCTATAAAAAAAGAAAAAAAAGTCCACGTGCATAGTAAGCCAAGTGGCTGCTCAGCGAGAGAAAGTGAACCAGGAAGCAGAATAAGAGACATGCATGCATGCAAATATATATATTTTTTTATTCTTAGAGGATGATTATATTATATTTCTAGAAGCTTTTAATCTGATTTTGCGCACATACTTCACTTCAGACTGAAGCCGCTTCAGTTAATGGCCCACTTGTACTGGTTCTGTGGTTGGTTGTATTGCTGTGGCCTTGCAAGGCCGGTAGATATGGCCGAACATTCACTTTTCAATCTTGCATATCCACCTTGACGGTCCTCAACAGAAAAGCCTTTCACTTGCCTGGGAATAACTGCTGCAGCTGCTTCCATAAGGTCAAGCCCTGCAACCAATAGGAGGCCTTGATGCGTCGCCACCTGGTGCAAACGAAAGCAATAGAAAAATAAAAATAAATCTGACCAGTTCTTTAGAGTGTAATCGACAGGAGGCTGGTCAGGTCACACTGCCAGCCTGATAAAACGCCTCCCGTGGGATCTTCTCTTTTTGATGGGTGAGATGACGCTGAAGAATTTCAGGAATTTCAGGCTAGAACGCTGGTTGGTTTCTGTGGTTGGCCTTCCTCCTGGAAAATGCACCTTCACACACGTGTCCAAAGACTCAGAAGAAGTCCTGTGTTCCTGGTCCAGTCTGGAAACAGACCAGTACACCAGCCACAGACACACCGTTAGACAGCAAAATGAAAAATAGGAAAAATAAACCAAAGAACACAGAGGTGATTCCGCTGTGACGCAGCAGGATATTCAGCCATAGAGGGATCGACTCTGTCCTCGACCTCTGGGTGTGTTTGTTCTGGGTTCCTGCTCTTCCACCTGACCTGCCTGATGGGAGCTGACAGTGGATCACAGTTTACAGCAGCGAGAGAAGCAAGAGGAGAGCGAAGGAGGAGAGGAATGGTGGGGGGGGGGGGGGGTGAGCCCGGCTGTAGACAGGGTGTGTGTCTCTCCCAAGGACCAGGCTTTCACTTCGCTTACCCTCGAGACGTCGGAGGAAAAAATGAGAGGCTGGTGGCAGCAGACGACAGGACGTGAAGGAAGTGTGTGAGCACCTGCACCTTTTGTGGTGGAGCAAAGACAAGCAGGGAAACAGAAGGCCGAGGTGTTTTTAAACACACGGCTTGGAGGGCTGGTCTGAAAAGATGCTTTTGTGTGTGTGTGTGTGTGTGTGTGTGTGTATCTTTGTCTTCTTACGGACACGTACTTGTAAGGTCTGCAGCATCTAAAGTGACTCTGTTCCTTTGTGCCTCGTCGCCTGCAGCATGGTGGGCAAAGACGGGACACAATGCCGTCGTCGTCCCTCTCTCTCTTTTTTTTTTTTCTTTTTGTCCGCAATTTATCAAACACTTTGGCCTTGTGTTGTGCAGGTTGTATGATGTAGCACCAGCACCCTTGTCCTTGGCGGCGACTATCTGATTTACAGAAGTGAACAGACTTCAGTCGGCGTCTGAGCTTGAAAATTCTTTGACAAGTTTCTGAATGCAAGGGGAGAGATTTTCTTTTACTCCTTTTTTGTTCCAGTCAAACTTCACCACTTCAGTTCAGCCTATTTTCCCGAGTCAAAAAACAACAGAAATGAGCTAATTTAGATGATTGACGCTCCGATTGGTTGGATGGACGTTGGAACAACACTCCACCGTTGCTACAATTTAACTCTCTTGACGTGAAATTTGTTTATAAATGAAAAAATGAAATATCTGTGTTTGCTACTTTGTTTCCTACAGTGTAATAATGTTGGGGTGTGCAGTCATCCTCAGACAGAAGGAAGTCATTCCATTGGCAGGTGTATCAACTAAAAGGAGGGAAGCTCAAACTTGGAATGCATACTTTTCTAGAGAGATTTTTCTTGTTTCTTTGTCTGTTTTATTTTGCTTTTCTTAGAGTCCAAGAAAAAAGAAAGAAAGACCTTTCGTGCCCTCCCTAACCTCCCCCATCTCCATTTCCCAACTTTGGTTTCTGCAGAATAAAATGTGAAAGGTGACACGGCCGGGTTCAGTAGTTGTGTTTGGAGGCCAGATGCAATCCTCATGTTCCCAATCTAGTCGGTCCACATTCTGGCCGCCGCTCAGCTGCTGCCGCTTCTCCAAGAGAGACTCACTCACATGATACTGTGTAATACGGTCCGGCTCAGGCCACAGCTAACTTCATTACACCCGGCCCAATAAGAACCACATGATGTCGGTCATGACGGAGCCCCATGTGTGTGTGTGTGTGTGTGTGTGTGTGTGTGTGTGTGTGTGTGTGTGTGTGTGTGTGTGTTGCTGCTGTGTGAAAGTCCCCAGTTGAGGAAGTTCATTGGGAAATTGAAACCGTTTTAAAAACATTACGGCCGTATTATGTCTGGCTACTCGACACCTGCGAATCCCGTCTGAGGTCGAGGCCCCTCTGGAAACGTCAGCGGCTGTTTAAATCTGCACCTCTCACAGAAACCCCTCGAGGGGGTTTTTGTACCAGCATCTTGCTACCAAATGTTTCAAATCTGTAGATCTGAACATTAAATTAAAGTTTGTTTAAATTAATTTATCGTCCAATTTGATGACTCATTAATACCATGAATACCATTCCCGAGATGATTTCTTTGAGATATTACATATTTGTTACAGTTCCAGTCAATTTACATCCACCAGGGGGCAGTAAAGTTGGGGATTTCTCAATCTTATCTTGAGTCAGGCTTACAAACGCAGGTTTACCTAATTTGTTATGACCCAATTTAAGAAAGTGTAGTTTATTATTTCATTTCTTTTGTTTCAACATGATGGCTCAGGAGGACAAAAAAAAGAAGACACATGTTGTTCTGGATACCTACCGGTACCAGAACTTAATTCAAAAGAGGATTAGGATCTTATCAATTCCATTGCCTCTTTCTTCAGAAATAAGATTAATTTTAAATCTCCAATTTCCATCTTTCCACATTCCGTCCCTTTACTGGTCTGTGTGTGTTCTCGTCTCCCAGTCTCTTATTGAGCGTGACTAAAATAACAGCTGAAAGACCAACAGAGAGAAAAAAAAATACATGTAAGGGAAGATCTCTGGGATAACACTTTATCTTGAGGGGAAGAAAAAAAAAATCCCTGGAAAGAAAAAACACTATAATAGAAAGTGTTGGGACAGAGAGAGACAAATTGCCCAGATGTGGGTTGGAACTCTGTCCACCTGTGTAGTGACCCAGTGACGTCCCATCATGCCCCTGGTTCTCTCCCTTCCTGTGTCCATCTGTCTGTCTGTCCCCTGAGTGGAGCAGCAGCTTTGACCTTGGTGCTTCCGGGGCCTGCCAGCAAATCAATTTAGATCCTATTAACTCTCTCTCACACACACACACACACACACACACACACACACACACACACACTCATACACAGTGGTGCCATCTTTCTTGCCCGGTATGCCAACGAGTCCATTTTACACCAATTAACATCCAGAGAAGCTCCTTTATTTTATTCACCTACTCGCTGTGTTGAAAGGTGCCACCCAACCTTCGCTTGATGCACCAATGAATCAGTTTCAACCCATTTTCTGCTGGACTGGTCTCTCTGTCTTGCTTTCGCCCACACACAGACTGGTACACACACACACACACACACACACACACCATTGCCCTTAACAACAACGAAACAATTAATCCTAGATTACCCAGGCCAAGCAGCACCAGGTGTTCAATTGGTTACACACCCCGCGTGTGTGTGTGTGTGTGTGTGTGTGTGTGTGTGTGTGACAGAATGACCTGGCACAATGGGAGGCTAATAGGCTGTGATTTATTGAGTGGCTAAAAATTCTGACTTCGAGCTATGTGCCTAATGTGGCACACACACACACGCAGGCACATGCAGGCACACACACACGCACACACACACAAGCAAGCACGCACACACACTCACACAAATGTATACGCTGCAGGAGCTTCAGCACACCTGTAATTTGTGTAATCCGGTCGGACTTTAGAAAGAATTGGGTACACACACACACGCACACACACGCACACACACACACACACACACACACACGTGTTTTGCTCTACTTGTGAGGGCCATCACCCCAGAGGTTGTTAAGAGGACCCACCTTTCTGCTAAAGGTAGGAGGAAAAAAAAAATAGGCTCACACACACACACACACACACTCACACACACACACACACACACACACACTCACTGCTTTGATAGCAGCAACCCTACGATTTCTTATACTTTCACACAATGGATTCGGCTAATTGCCAATAACCGAACACCAGGCCTGAATGCTCCACAGCGCCTTCGTTCATCAGCGCGTCGTCTGACTGTGAGTCAAAGTACTTAAGACAACGACCATTTGATTGGACAAGAGGGTATCCAAGAGTGAAACCAGAGAGTGAGATAGCCGTTGAGCTGTGCTGTTTGCTAGTGAACAAATTCTGAAGCAACATCTCACTGAATGTTATGGCATTTTAAGAAGGATTATTCTGATATTCATTATATCAGGGACAAACATCATTGTTCAACATGAACACAATGACAGCCAGAGTGTTAAAAAAAGAGTAATCTCAAATTAAATCTTAAAAAAACATGTGAAAGTGGAGGCTAAGTGAGGAGCTGGGAAGTGTGAAAAGATGACGATGGCTGAGAAATTGGCGGGGAAGAAGTGAGAGGAACACGACATTCTGCCTGGAGAAGGCAGCTCATCATCATGTGCCCAGAAAATGAAAAAAAAAAAAGAAACCCTGGAAATCACTGTTCTCGTGTGTGTCTGCAGAGGACAATTGCTCAAATGCAGACAATCACTTTTGCTCCTGATGCTACCTGTGCTGGAGACATCAACCACAGGCACTGAGTGCAACATGTGCATGTGTTGCTCAGCTGATCATACTTTACAAAGAAAACCGAGAAAATAGGAATAATATGCTTTTCTTCACCGTTTATTTGAATTTTTTTTACTGGTCGTGTTTTATCGTGATTCAGATGAAAACCACCAGGTATCTGCTGCTGCTGCTGTTGCTCCTGCTGCTACTGCTGCTACTGCTGCAACTGCTGCTACTGCTGCTACTGCTGCTACTGCTGCTGTCACCTGTTGCACTAAATTGTCCATCGTCCGGTGGGGGAAAAAACAAACAAAAACTGTTTGGACACAGTTTTGGCAACTGCTGCTGCGATTACAAATATTTGGCCCACTTTTCCTGGATTCTTGAGAGAGAAGCACTTCCATCCTGAACTCTGAACATGTGTTTTTCATTGGTGCTCGGCAGCCTCTCCTTCTCTTACCGACGACTTTATGGCCGTTTTAACCTTTACATGTATCGGCTGAGATTAATACCTCCCTCGTCCCCTTTTCACGCCCCTGCGGATCTTATTTTTAACACTTTGCCAAGATTTGCTTCCAGCCCCCCTCCCCCCACTCCTCCCACACACACACACACACTCTCTCTCTCTCTGCTGCTTGACTTCTCTCCTCCATATCATCCTTTCCCAGCACTCCCCGGCTCTCTGGAAGCCCCAAGCCTGTTTTCTTTGGAAAACAGACTCGTATTTTTCCAGCTTCCTTTCCTTTTTCCATCAATCTGGTACATTTTACTTGGACACCGTCCCCCCGACTCGAAAAACATCAGCGTATTTTTTCCTCGCCCCCCCCCCCTGCTGCGTTGGTTGCTCGTCATTCTCGGCTTCACCTCTTTGTGTGTCTTTGTGTTGCGACTCCTCTTTGCCCGCTGCTTTGCGCCGCCTCAGCTCGCTAGCGCTGCCTCGCTAACCCGCTAACCTCGCCCCGACTCGCCTCTCCCTCGTCAGCGACGTCTCTTTGTCAGCTCCGATTTGTCCCTGCAGCCTGTCTTGCCCGGGTCACTCTTCAGTGAAGCTGCCGTTTTCTGTGTTTCTTCAACAAAGGAAAAGAAAAGCAGGTCGTACAGCTGAACAGGAGTTGACATCTGGCCCATCCACAGAATTCTTTCCCATTAGCTTGAGACGTGTCCCTTGTCAGGACTTACTCTTGACTCTGATCTTTAAATACAAGGACAATACAAATTTAATTTCCTTTAAAAAGTTAAGTCGGATGATGGTTAAAAAGTGAGTTGTCTCTCCATCGATGTCAGACAGTGCAGGTGGCAGCCTGCAGGGGGCAGCCTGGAGCAGGCGTCTAAAGTTCAGGTCTGACCAGTTTGACCTCTTGGGGGTCAAGTGTCTGAGCCAAAGGTCAGGGTCCTGCTCAAAGTCGCCTGCAAATTGCAGGGGGGTTAATGTGCGAAGCAATTAGTGTGAAGCAGTTTGAGCCGAGACACTGGCACGTGAGAGTGATGTGTGCTGGCGCAGCGCCGCCTAATTGTTTCCCACGTGTGAGTCCGGGAGATTGTGTGGGAAGGTCAGGGATTAGGGGGCTAACAACGAGAGATTATGGTAAAACGTTTAAAGGTGCGAGGCGGCGAAGGACATACACACAGGGAGGGAGGAACGCGCTGGAACTTCACTCAGGCCGACGTTTCCGGGGGAAAATTCAATTACTGTTGTGCAAGAAATTGCGCAAAACCGCTTTCGCCTCGGACGTGCAGCGCTGTTGGGACTGGACGCGTAAAAGGCTTGATGAAAAATGGACTCAAACCCCGTGCAAAGCAAATATTTGTCATCGCTGGCGCGTGGATGGCATGTTGATAAGAACGCAAGGCTACAAATCTTTCTAAGCAATCCATCCAAACTGGGCCGTTGTTGGGAAGAGATGGAATCAATCTGCCGTTGCATTCTGAAGAGGAGCGCTCTTTGTCGGCAGGAATGCGCGACTCCCTCAACCAGCAACACAGATGTTGTATGTGAGAGGGGAGACAAATAACACATACTTTGGAAGATGCAACAATGAAAAAAAAAAAAAGACTGAGTTTAGTCTAGGTTGAGAAAACCACAATCAGTCATCCACTGAGAAACTGTTAGATGATCCATATTATGAAGAATTTACTTCACCAACAAAAACAGTTATCATTTTGACTCAGACACGCAGTTCCTGGAAATCAGTCCCTTTGTGAGGTCACAAAGGACACATTCTGCCACCGAGTCAGGGCCCACTGACAGCCCCTTCCTGTCTGTCCCTCAGGGAGTCCACTCCCTGGATTCTTGCATGAGGCTTTAAACGAGGGCTAGACACGCTGTTTTTCCTTTGTTTTGTATTTTTATACATCTACAGAATCACGGGGACAAACAACAGCGTGAAGCTGCAAATGTCTGAGAGGAAAAAACAAACACTGGGACTCTTTGGCGGCGTCCGGGAGCCCTAAAGCTGCTTATTGCGCTGCTCTTGCATCATCAACGCCGGCTGCGCTTGTTTATTTCATCTCCGGTCACATGGTGTGGTGGCAACTTACTGCAGCCCCGGCCCTAAATTGATCTTTTCATCAGAGGCCCAATAAATGTGATGCACCTCCCAATAAAACTCGCTGGAATGGTACGGGAGATTTCTTCAGCCTGCTCTCTCAGATATGATGGATCGACTGGGCCTCTTTGTGTTGGCTGAATTCCGTTGCAGAAACGGACCGATGTTGCGACAAAAATATTTCTTTTGTCCTCGATCTTGTTTGGTTTCCGAGCCAACGCTGGCCTCGCTCTCGCTCTCACGGCTCGTATCTCCAGCCGCGTCCAGGCCGTGTTTGTCTTGGCCTTGTCCTCGCTCCCCTTCCACTCTTCCTTCTCTGCTTTTTTTTTTCCCATCCTCTCGTCTCAGCCCCCCTTCTGTCATCCTATTTTGGCTGGACGCCGGCCCCCGGCGGGACGACATGTTGATGGCGACGGCTGACAGGAAGCCCACCCCACCCCCGCCCCCATCCCCCACCACCCGCTGCAGCTGACTTCCATTAGGGAGAAGTGGGGAAGCGAGACAATCCCATATTGTCAGGTAGAGTTTCAAACAGCCGGTGGAGCCGCGAGCCCCGAGTGTGCAGCTGATGGAGTTCCTCCCTGAGAGAAGCTCCCGAGACCAACGTCAGGTGATGGCGGAGCCGCTGCTGAGGTTTTATTTTTGATTCCCTTCAGAAGCTGAGTTTGGTTTATGCAGGCCTGGGATAACGTTTTTTGGAAGGGAAAAGTAGCATTTTTTTGACAGAAAACATTTAAATAGCAGATTTTTTTTTTCATTTCCTTGTTTGCTTGACACGTCTAGCCGTAAAAACTTCCATTTGTGCTTTTTGGGATTGGCTCATCATGGGACGCATCATGGCTGCTTATTAACGTGCTTCTGACGCTCCCTGCTGACAAGATTCTTGCCTCCTCAGACACAGTGTCCTGTTACACTACACTTTTTTAGACACAGGCCTAAGTGGGCTCCTAATTGGACACCAGTGGCTACATTGTACAATCAGGCTCAAGTGTGCAGCAGCCAACCGAAACATAGATCAAATCCCCCCGTTGGTCCCTCGGCTGTCCGGGAGAGAGGCACGGAATTCTTTGAGCAGCCCGAAGAAGATGGAGTGGAATCCCGACGCTGAGTGACCAGCGATGTCAAGTTCTCACTTCCCCCCCTGCTGCCGCCGCCGCCGCCATCACTGCTGCTGCTGCTGCTGCTGCTGCTGCTGTGTCTTTGGAGGTTTCACTTTACCGTGGAGTTCAGGAAGTCAAGGAAGAAGTGGGGAGACGAAAGAGGGAGGGGAGGGCTGTCTGAGACTGTCAAGACCGCCTGCTAAAAAGACCACAAGAGAGGCCAGGGGGAGGGATGAGGAGCGGGGGTCCTGATGGACGGGGGAGACGGAGGTGAGGCGAGAGGAGGGGAAGACGGGGGAGGGAGGGAGGGAGGAGGACAATGAGGCTTTTGATGAGGACTTTCTGGGGAGCATATGTGGGTCACGGCGTGAATAAACAGACTTTCACTGGGCTACATCGATGATTTACACCCACGCACACACACAAACGTGCGCAGGCATGATGAGTTGTTTACGTTCCCAATTTCGCCATTTTACACACGGCCATTCACATATCAGTCTTAAAGGAGGTACACACACACACACACACACACACGCATGAAGACAGAGCCACGTTGTCCTGCGTTCATTGTTTATGTCTCTCCATTTCACTCATTTATGGATGTGGCCCCTTCCTGCCCTCCCTTTAAATTGCTTGGCTTACTCATACACATAAAACTTGGCCACGTTTTCCTCGTCAACTCACACACACATGAACACGCACACACACGCTCATTGTCTTGCCCTTTGGCTCACTCTCCCAGTTGCTGGCGGCGCTGCGCGGACGTATCAATTTCAACTTTTTGTTTCTTTTTTACCCCCCAGTTTCATTTTGGAAGCGGATTAAAAAGCTGGAGAACCTGCTTCAAACGAGACATATTATGCAAATTCCTCTTTACCAGTGTTTTCTGACAGTAATCTGTGTGTCTGACCTGTCAGTGAACTCAGAGACAAGGACAAAAAAAATAAAAAGTAGTTTTCTTCTTTTGCCTGCTTTACTTTTTCAGATCACGTTTGCTCAAATACACAATTCTCAGGTTTTGGTGATGTCACAAGGGGCACTCGCACCTTCCCCAGGTTAAGAAGCAAAACACCCCCAACCCAGTGTTGGCTCTGCCCACTCAGACCACCTTCCTAAAATGCAAATCCAAACAAAGCATCGATTTAGCCAAGAAGGTAAAACATATGTTGTTTTTTTTTGCAGGAGGCTATAAACAGAGAGTTAACAATGCTTTTACTGACTTAGTCGTTCAGTCATTCAGGGGAGGTCCACTGGGCTCGCTGGGCTTGAAAACCAAAGGTGATAAAGTAGCAGAATAAGGAAACTTGAGGAAAAAGACGTCCAACAACACGACACAGCGTGGTGACAGCGACCTTTAGCTGAAAACTCTGCCCACTTTGGGGCGGTGACCATGACTCCACCCACTTTTGGGCAGTGACTTTGCTGGACCTGAAGGGAGCAGCATCTGATTTACACACACAGAAAACATCGAGCAACATTGACTAATGAGCTCGGCTGCGCTCGTTTTTTCCATTGAATGCAGCCACGACCGGCTGCGTTTTGTCCTGAGAATTTATCCACAGTGTTGCAATTGCGAAGAAAACATATTTCCTTTATTAAAAAGGATTAATAATGTAAAATGTTCCTGAGGCAATTATCATTTTTATTCTGCGGCTCCGAGCCTCCGTTCAGCCATCGTTCACAAACATGTTGCCACCAGTGGGGCTGCACTGTTTTATGGTTTTCATTACTTTTACATTCTGTTTTGGCAGCAGTTCTCCTCATTTTTTACATACAGTAATACAATGTTCTTGTTTTTTTTTTCATTTTTGGTTTGACAGATTGTAGCCTTTCTGCTGTAACACAGCCGTAGGCTCTGTAAACAAACTCCCCAAAATAAATCGATTTAGTTGCCTTGGGTAAGTAGATATGGCACTGCTAATAGTATTACATCACAACATTTATTATACATTGTTTATCAAAAGAAAATAATGCTGCTTTAAAACTGATTAAAAAAATACTTTTTTCGCTTTGTTGTAGCTTCAAACTGTTTTTTTTTTTCAGTGATATAACTTTATCTTACCTAAACAAGTTTAAACTCTGTTTGCATTTAACCCAAGTAGATAATGACAAGACTGAGACAAAACAGTGAAGAAATTCTGTAGCATTTTAATTAAGTTTTGGAACGTCAAAAATTATTCGAACATAATCACATCATTTTTTCAACGTTTTGGGTGAATGCCATTATGAAAGCTGTCCCTTGCCAGTGAAATACCACATTTAAAAAGTGTATTCAGGAATTGCCCCACTGGTGAGTTTCCAGCCGTCCACTGCGCCTCGGAAGCGGGCTCGGCTCCTTCCTTATCACAGATTGCCGTTCCCAGTGGCCCGAGTGGACACGCGATACCTCCAAAGGTCGAGGCGGCGGCGAGGCGGCCAAGTCTTTCATCTGACAGCCAAGACAGCTGCGATACGGCCTTATCAGCGGGAACACGGCTCCTCACTCTTCCCCCTCGTCCTCGTTTTCTTCACTTCCATCGTCCTCTCGACACCTTCTCACTCTTTCTCCCCCTCCTTTTCTTTCTCCCCCTCCTCTCCTTCCTTACCCTTTCTGTGCCCTACCTCCCTCCGGCCGTCCCTTCCTCCTCAACTTCCTGCCGTTAAAACCCACACGCCTTCTCTGCTTCCTCACAAAAAAAAAACCCTCTCCATTGGCGTCTTGCTGAATTTGCAAGTGGATGATAATGTTTTGCAGGCTTTTTCTTTAATTGCTGAAACAAAACTTCTGAGGAGTATTTTCCAGGAAAACTCTGAGACTTATCGTCCTGCACCTCCATTTCCCGTCACAGCAGGTGAGAAGGGTTGAGTGGCTCCTTCATCACTCTAATGTGGTCGTTCCCAAATACTTTCTGCTGCCAAAGTCCTATAAAATCAGCCTGCTCCATATGAATCCTCTCTCCTCTGTTTGGCCGGAAACTTGCGCATCATCATCATCATCATCATCACAATCTTCATCATCATCATCATCATCATCATCATCATCATCATTATCACCAACAGCAGCAGCAGCAGCAGCCGAATGGGAAAATAGCAGCTTTATGCTGATGTGACTTGATAGCAGCTCACAGGCAGATTACAGCACGGAATGTTCCCTCTGCTTCTCTCACGCTGTCCAACGGAGAAGCATCTAAAACCAAGAGGGTGTCTCGGTTGCACAAAAAAAAAAAAAAAAAAAAAGATAAAGAAGAAGAGGAGGATCCCAAACTGGCTGCTCAAACACTGATGTACCACACAGATGAGGCACAAACCTGAAAGAGCTGCCAGGTCACCGGAATGAGGCGTTTAGTCTGTAACCAACTGACTGACCAACCAACCAACCGACCAATCAACCAGCTGACCAATAAAGCGACTAACTGACTGACCAACCTGGAATAAAACCAGCCAGCTGGGAGATGTATTCCTGATTTTGGCATTTTAAGAGAGGAATACGCCTGCAGGAATACAGGAACTTAATTTAGAATTGAATTCAGACATCAGCGCAGGATGAAAGCAGAAAGACAAAAGAAAAGTGGTACTAACCTCTTTGACAATCTCAATCATTTGATGTGGCTACATTTAAAAATAGTTTGTTTTAAAAACATCTTCACAAAGCAAAGCCATAAATTAGGTCTATTTTTATCCCGGCGGCTGCACGTTTGCCAAAGCAATTTAAAGTTGCGTTGTTCAAAAGCTTGCTGACATCCCATAATTCACTCCAATTAGCTTTAGTGTGCCGGAAACGCTGGTATCAATATTTTTTTTTTTCCTCCCCCACAATTGTCTCAGGAAATGACGCTGCATTTTAGCTGTGCATTTTTTTGGTGCATTTGGAGGGTCGGAGGGTTGAATAGTGGTTCTGTTTGAGTGCTTGAGATGGTTTCTGGAAACATTTTCAGCTCAAAGAACATTTGTTATTACATTGTGTACGGAGAAAAAGTCTGACAATAGTAAACAATAGTAAAATTTCAAGAAACCATATGCATTATCCATTTATAATTTAGTGTTTTAATATCTAGAATACCAAAATAGTTGGAAACACACACAAAGACAAAACACACGCACACAAAACCCTTTCAGCTGGTTCCCACAAGCAGATTTATGAAGCAATAAAAGCTCATCTCTCTAAGACACACACACACACACACACACACACTCAGGACGGCCCTGCCAAGTACAGAGCTTTGCATATCCTGTCCCCTCTTCAACACTCCAGAGACAGATGTTTTCTGTGATATTACATCTGGTTCTGTTACAAAAACACACACACACACACACACACACACACACACACACACAGCCTCCCAGTATTGAGATCGACACATTTGTCTGGTTGGAACGACGGGAGGCTTCCTGGTCCAAGAATGCACAACAGATCCTGACTGCTGGCTCCATGGGAGCCACTTGGAGACCAGGAAAATGGGGCGAGGATGAAACAAAGACACACACACACACACAAACACACATACACACAAACACACACACACCAAAAGAGAAAGAGTTTCAGCCTGATACAAGAGCGGTTCAATTACTTTGTTGGGCCGTGGCCAGAGTGGATGGAGGGACGGCTGCTTGGCAAGGAGCTTCAAGGACTCCTTGCTTCTTTGACTGGCGGGCAGCACGGAGGCACCGCTGGCTGGCTAGCTGGCTGGCTGGCTGGTTGACTGGCTGGCTGGATGGCTGACTGACTGCTGACTGGCTGGAGAAGTGCCCTTGAGCAAGGCTCCTAATCCCCTTTAGCGGGATTTTAGTAAAATGTTTCTTCAGGTTTTTTTTTTTTTTTTTTTTTCATTTTTCATCCAGCAGCGTTGCCGTCTGTCAGTGCGGTTCAAGAAAATAATCAAAAAAGAATGAAAACCTCCATTTGTCATTACATTTCATGGATTTGTGTTCTTTCAAAAAACAGTAAAAATCTATTGCACCAACATTCTGCGCCCTCACCTCCTGTCTTCACTTTTCTTTAGACTTCACTTTCTTTCACTCACTCTGGAGACTGT
The DNA here is from genome assembly GCA_009823395.1 of Thamnaconus septentrionalis. NCBI lineage: Eukaryota > Metazoa > Chordata > Actinopteri > Tetraodontiformes > Monacanthidae > Thamnaconus > Thamnaconus septentrionalis. The sequence continues at coordinate 5,476,004 of CM020516.1, forward strand.
TAAAACGAGACGGTTCTCCTCCTCACTATTTTCCCCCTTAATCGAGACAGAATCTCTTCCCGCTGTTTGATTCCTCGACAAAAGGCTCCTCTGAATGAGTCTGGAAATATCCCCAGCACAAAAAAACTTCCCTGGCAGGAGAAAGTTCAGATTATCAATGCCTTTTTATATCCTTAATGGTTTAAGCCGTCCTCGCAAATTAAGCCATCAGTCACACCATTTTTATTACAAATTTTTTTTCTTCTTCTTCTTCTTCCCTCTCCCCCTCCATCCCTCCCTCCCTCCACCCACCCACTGCCTGTCAGTCTGCTGCGTGCATCATCCACTGGCAAACAGGCGCTTTTTTTGCTCACTGACTCACTCCGCACAAAGACCCCCCACTCTGCACCCCTTGACAGGAGAGAGAGAGAGAGGGAGAGAGAGAGAGAGAGAGAGAGAGAGAGAGAGAGAGAGAGAGAGAGAGAGAGAGAGAGAGAGAGACAGAGAGAGAGCGAGAGAGAGAGAGAGCGGGAGAGGGAGAGAGAGAGGTGAAATTGGAAAAAGAGAGTGAGTGAAAGAGTGTGACAGAGATGTCACCCACACTGCTTTGCTCTTTCTGAACAAGACTGTTTGACTGACTCACTGACTGACTCACTGACTGACTGACTGACTGACTGACTGACATCGCTGCTGCATTCCGCTGTAAAAAGAAGCAGACATTCTCTCCTTTCCCTCTCTCTTACTGTCTTCTTTCACTTGTTTAAAGGGCTTCCAGGGTCTTTGTAGACTTTGGTAAGGCAGCAGCAGCAGCAGCAGCAGCAGCAGCAGCAGCAGCAGCAGAGGAAGAGCAGCGGAGGTGTCGGAACGTCCCTGCGGGGACGGCAGGCAGGAATCCAGGTGTCTGGGGTCCCGCTGCTCAACTCCAGATCAAGTCTTGTCAGCGCTGAACTGTGTGAACTGTGAAGCTTTGCATGGCAGGAGTTGAACATTTTTGAACAAAATTTTAGCAGTGTATTTTGAAAGAAAAATAAAAGTCACAGAGAAGTTCCCCGTGCTTTTTTTTTTTTTGCTTTTTTCTTTTGTAAAAGTACAGTATCCTATATCTAACAGAGAAGAAGTGACTGGGGAAAAAATGGAACAGTTCGAACACTGACAAAGTATTAAACTTTTCACTGTGCGAATGAAGTCGCCTGAAACAGCTGTTTGTCTATTCAGGGGAAGGAGATCAGCAACTGGTGTGACCGTCCATTGATAAATAAATAAATAAATAGATACATAAAAGGCTCTTCTGACCTACAACAGCTCAGTCTAGCACAGAGATCCAATAACCAAAGGGCTGAAAACATGCTGTTTTCTGGGGATAAATACACTTTTCCTTTTAATCCTGGATCTGTTAGAGCCCAGGATTAAAAACAAGGATCTGAATGTGCAGAAAAACATTGGACCTTTAAGTGTTTATATGTGTATATATTCTCCAGAGACCCTGTAGAGCACTTAAAATCCCCCTTTTTTATTCAATCAGCAAGAATGCATATATATGACCTTGGCAATTATATTCCATATTAATATTTTATTTTCATGAATAATTTCCATTTTCTGAAAAGCAAACAGATCAATGCAATTGATCCTGTGTGTCCCAGGTTAATTCCGATAACCCGGTGGGACGATCAAGGACTCGATGGTCCTGCTGGTCATCGGCAGCACCGGAATCAAACCAGACCACCAGTTTTTGCATCGTGCTCTGTGGGGTCTGTTTGAATCCAGGAAGCTGCCGATCTCAGGTCGTCTCCTCGACGAGGTGAAGCAGCAGCAGCAGCAGCAGCTGTGGCGAGGATCCTGCACCTCCTGTCACTCAACTCAGACCTGTTATAGACGACGGGGGCTCTGCACTGAAAACCAGGGTTCAGCCATCACCCTGCCACTTAGCCGTCCACACGCTCATCCATCATCATGTTGCATGGCAAACTGGTAAGTACACACACACACACACCTTAGCAAGACAAAAAAAAAATACACACACACACAGTAATCATGAAACTGGCGAAAACGGAAGTACTGCACTAGAGAGCCTTTCGACTTTATTTTCCACATTTTGACTTACTTCACGTTGACAATAATTGCAAAAATTTGGATTTTAATTAAAACATTTTGTCTTTTTTACGTCAACTTTATTCTCGAAATTTCAACTTTATTCTCGAATTTGAAACTTGAAAAAAACCATTCTATTCTATTTTTTTCTCTTTTGTGACCCTAATCCTCTTCCGTAGAGAGAGAGAGAGAGAGAGAGAGAGAGAGAGAGAGAGAGAGAGAGTGCAGAATGCAGAAAAAAATGAAACCAAGACTCAGCAAATCACCTGGATTCATGTTGAAGAGCCTCGCTAATTACTCGGCAGTGTGCAGAATTTAACAAGCAGCTTTCTCCATTTCCGGGCCTGATTTATTAAGACCACTTATGCAAATCAAGCCGGTTGCTATTTTCCAATTAGAACACTTGAGGCACAATACAGTTGAAGTGGCAGGTAGGAGAGGAGCTGCCGCTGCTGCTGCTGCTGCTGCTCCAGCGCTCTGAGAGGGGCTTAAGATTGGAGCAATTTTGTTTCGGCGGGATTAGTTTGACTCTTGGTTTAAACCTGTCTTTTTTTTTTTTTTTACCAAACAAACCATCCTCATATTTAATGAGAACCAATTTTGTGCAAAGTTTTTTTTTGTTCCCTCCCTGGACTGTGACTGTCTTCCTCTTTCCATTCTTTCAAAATCTCGCTCAATTTGACTCACGAGCCGTTGAGCCACATCGTCCTGGAGGTAAATAGAAATGATTAACCTTGTCATGGATGGAAGATCCTGCTAATAATGGGATTGGGAAGCCATTCATGTAACCATTCATTTGGCTGAGCAGCGTGTTGGAACACTTAGTGGAATTTGGGGACAAGAAGCCAAAAACGCTGGCTGGAAACTGTGTGAGAAGTTGTATTTTCTTGAGGAGGCAGTTTAGAGGATTCAATTTTGAGTTTGTCCAATCACTGTGTTGTCATGAGCGGAAAAGAAATTCCCCAAACCTGCAGGAAAGTAACGGAGTCACATCAGTCTGACAAGACACAATACAATGAAATAGACAAAAATAGATTCTGAAAATGCACCCTGTGTGCTTTTTAAAAATGTAAAGTTAGAAAAAAAAAATGATTGAGAAGAATTTGAAGAAATATATTTTCCACCACGTTGAACACAACTAACTATGTGTCACTTTCAGTCACTCAGTTGCCCAATGTTTCTTCTTCTTCTTCTTCTTCTTCTTCTTCTTCTTCTTCTTCTTCTTCTTCTTCTTCTTCTTCTTCTTCTTCGGATGCGGAAGGAGCGTGAGAGGAGAGAGAGAAACTTGGAAGCGATTGTGCGACCTACAACTTTATTCTATTCTGTACACTTTGGTGGTTTGTGTTTTTTTTGTATTAGTGTAGTTTATTTTAGTGTGAGTTAGTTTCTTTTTAGTGTTTTGTTTGTCGTGTTTTGCGGCCAGACGCCGTCTGGTCGGGAGGAGGAGACCAGGTGCGCCGTCATGACGGCTGCAGGGTTCTCCTCCCTGTCGAGGAAGCACGGCATCAAGCTGGGTGCCGGCTCCTCATGCAACGTAGAAGACGTGGCTTTAGCCGTAGGAGAACGGATCGGACACAGCTCGGTCAAATCGGCAGCCCGGATGAACCGAGCTGTGGTCCTGTTTTTTAGAGAAGGTGGAGCAAGTGAAGTTGCTGGTGGAGACCGGGGTGACGGTGAACGGGCTGTTCGAGGCGGTGCAGCCGCTGACACAGCCGGCAGCCCGGATCACCCTGTCCAACGTCCCCCCCTTCATCAGCGACGAGTTCCTGCTCCAGAAACTGTCCCGCCACGGTAAGGTGGTCTCCCCCATACGCAAGCTTCTGTCAGGTTGTAAGTCGCCGCTGCTTCGCCATGTGGTGTCGCATCGGCGACAAGTATACATGATATTAAACAACAGGGCAGAGGAGTTCAACTATCGATTCATCGTACGAGTGGATGACTTCGATTATACTCTGTTTGCCACATCATCGGAGGTAAAATGCTTCGGCTGTGGGGCGGAGGGACACCTCGTCAGAGCCTGTCCGAACCGGGCGGGTTCTGACGCAACGGGTCCGGTCGGTGGTGCGGCAGTCGCGGCTGCGGCAGCTCCGAGCGGAAAGCCCGTCCCGCTCCGCGGCGGAGAAACTCCGCAGATACGGGGAGACCGCTGGCCCGAGCAGGGAAGAGGGAGCGAAGGAGCAGGAGGTGGGTGAGGAAAAGTTGGAGAGGTCGAGGAGATGGAAGAGGGTGAGTTGGGAGAGACAGGTGACTCGGGGAGTCAGGGAGGGAGATGGGTGAGGTGAAGGGATCAGGTGGGGGTTAGAAGTAGGTGAGGTGGAGGAATCAGGAAGGTAGCGGAGTTGGGTGTGGTGAGGAGACAGGTGAGGTGGAGGAATCAGGGAAAGGTAAGCGGAGCTGGGTGTGGTGAGGAGACGGGTGAGGTGAATGAATCAGGTGGGGTGGTGGAAGCAGATGAGGTGGAGGAATCAGAGAAGGTAGCAGTGTTGGGTGCGGGTGTGGTGAGGGAGACAGGTGAGGTGAGGAAGCGGGTGAGGTAGAAGAATCAGGTGAGGGAAAAAAAGAAACAATCATTCAGAGGACATGATAGTGGGTGGAGGTGTGTTTGAAGCACTGGGTGGTGTGGATGAGAAAACTGGTGGTGGGTCTTCTTGTGTGGCTGAACAGATGGATGGTATGAGTGAAACACCAAAATGGAGAACTGCTGCGTCTCAGAGACGAAGCAAAAGGAAACAAACAGTGTCAAGTGAGGAGGGAGGGAAAACTGGCAGACTGGGGTTGGAGCTGCTGCAGAAGACAGCAGTGACAGTGAGGCCTCAATGTCGGACTGCAGCGAATTGTCGCTGTCACAAATAGGTTTAGCAACACCATTAGTGAACAAAGAGAAAAAATTTTATTCAGAAAAAATGATAAAAGTTTTTTTGCAAAAACAAAGGGGTTAAAAACCTTAACTTTGAAACGCACTTCCCAGACAAAGTCACCTTTTTCTTGTCAGCAAAGCACATTGTAAAAACAAAGCTTCATCAGAACTTACAGAACAAGAAATTTTCCGGTTAAAGAAGCACCTTATAAGAGTTCGAAAAGAAATTAATTTTAAAATGATGACAGGGATTTTATTTTTATCTTTGTTTTTATTTTTTAATTTTGTGCTTTTTCTTTCTTAATTCCAAACATGGATGTTTTAAAAATTGGAACGCTGAATGTGAATGGAGCCAGAGAACCTAGAAAGAGGGCACTTGTGTTGGACACAGCAAGAAGAAAGCACTTGGACATTCTATTTCTTCAGGAGGTCCACAGTGACCAAAGTATTGAGGGGTTCTGGGAGAAAGAGTGGGAGGGCAGGGTGATTTTAAGCCACAACACCACAGCAAGTGGAGGAGTGGGCATCCTCCTCTCCAAGAGATTCTCCCATCCTCTGTGGAGATTGAGCAGGTGGTGAAGGGAGATGCCTGCTGGTCAAAACCAAACTCCACAGTTTTAATCTGGTTTTATGAACATATATGCACCCAACAATGGAGCAGAGAGGAAGAGGTTTTAGAAATTGTTAATAATAAATTAAATAGCTGCGGCTCGGAGGATTATTTAATTCTGGGTGGGGATTTTAATTGTACTGAAAAAGAGGTTTTAGACCGCAACCACACAGAGCCACATCCAGCTTCCCAGCACACGCTGAAGCAGCTGGTCTACTCCCATGACCTGGTGGATGTGTGGAGGAGGATGCATGCAGACTGTCGTCAGTACACCTGGTCCCACCTCAGAGAGAACGGAGTCTCTCTAGCGAGGTTAGACAGGTTTTATTGTTTTAAGCATCATTTTAATGTTTTTAAAGACTGTAAAATTTTACCATCTGTTTTTTCTGATCACTCTCTGGTTTTATGCGATGTCATACTCAAGAATATTTTACCAAAGAGCGCATATTGGCATTTTAATTCTGCTTTGATTTTAGATAAAGGTTTTAAAGAAGTTTTAAAGTTTTTCTGGTGTCGTTTTAAAATCAAACAACAGATTTTAGTAGTCTTAGTCAGTGGTGGGACCATGGAAAAGTACAAATAAAACAACTGTGTCAGCAGTACACTCTCAATGTCACGCAGTATACATGTAGATCAATCAAAGACCTGGAGAGTGAAATAGTGGAATTAGAAGCGCTTGGCTATTCCACAGGAAATCGAGGACACATTGAAGTCCTCAACTCTAAAAAATGGCCTTAGCCAGCCTGCTGGACTCAAGGGTACAGGGGCGCTGGTCGGTCCCGGATCCAGAACATCTCAGAGATGGATGCTCCCTCTGGCTACTTCTTCGGCCTGGAGAAGAAAAAACGGACAACACAAGGCCATCCACTGCCTGCTGACGGACACCGGGCAGGAGCTGACCGAACCGCGAGAGATCAGGAACAGAGCGACAACCTTCTTCTCAGCCCTCTACACGTCCGAGTACAAAGAGGACATCGAGCTGGAGGAGGACTTTTTAAAGACTCTGCCGCAAGTATCAGCTGATACTAATGCCCAGCTGGACCGCCCTCTCCAGCTGGAGGAACTAGCAGCCGCCCTGCAGAGCATGCAGGGCCGAAGATCTCCAGGGATTGATGGACTAACTGCTGAGTTCTATAAGGAGTACTGGGACACTCTGGGACCTGACCTGCTCCTCGTTCTAAACGAGAGTATGGCCAGCGGTACGCTGCCACACTCCTGCCGAAGAGCCATAACAACTCTCCTTCCAAAAAGGAAATCTACAGGAGATTAAGAACTGGCGCCCGTGTCCCTTCTCTGCGTGGACTATAAAATACTGTCCAAGACGTTGGCCTCCAGGCTGAGAAGAGCCATGGAGCAGGTCATCCACCGGGACCAGACCTACTGTGTACCCGGCAGGTCCATGGTAGACAACGTCTACCTAATTCGGGATGTTTTGGAGGTCTCCAGCTCATTGGGTATTAACACTGGTCTCATTTCGTTAGACCAGGAAAAGGCTTTTGACGGGTTGAACACAGCTTCCTCTGGAAAGTCATGGGGAGGTTTGGGTTCAACCCTGGCTTCATTGCCATGATCCGTGTGTTGTACAGTGACATTGAGAGTCTACTGAAATTCAACGGCAGTTTGTGTGCTCCCTTCAGGGTGCAGAGGGGCGTCGGCAGGGCTGTGCTCTGTCTGGGATGCTCTATGCACTCTCCTTGAACCTCTCCTCTCTAAAATACGTTCTAATATTAATGGCTTGGTTTTACCTGGTTTTAATAACAACATTGTTTTATCTGCTTACTTACGGATGAGCGTCATCATTTTAGTAAAAGGTCAGAGCGATGTTGATATTTTAACCATTTTAACTGATAAATATAAAACAATGTCTGCAGCAAAAGTTAACTGGCATAAGAGTGAAGCCATTGCTATGGGGAAGTGGGAAAATGGCCTCCCAACCCTCCCACAGAACCTGGCCTGGAAGACCGAGGGGCTAAAATATCTTGGGGTCTTCCTCGGAAAGCGAGGCCATGATTAAAAAAAAAACTGGGATGGGATAGAGGAAAAATTGAACAAAAAATGAAAAATGGAAGTGGCTACGACCACAAATGTCCTATAGAGGCAGAGTTTTAATTTTAAATAACCTGGTTGCGTCCCTCCTGTGGCACCGATTGTCTTGTTTAGATCCACCGGCTGGACTTCTCACAAGAATCCAGGAAAAAATAATCAATTTTTTTTGGGATGAAAAGCATTGGGTGCCACAGGGGGTGCTGTTTTTACCGAGAGAGGAGGGGGGACAGGGCCTCATCCACCTGGCCAGCAGGACTGCAGCTTTCAGGCTGCAGTTTATCCAACGCTTCCTGACTGGTCCAACAGACCTGGTGTGGAGGGTTGTGGCCAGCTGCATCTTCAGAGAGGTGAGTAAACTGGGACTGGACACTGCTCTGTTTTTAATAGATTCCAATTTTTTAAAGTTAAATGGGATTCCTCCTTTTTATCAAAGTGTTTTTAAAGTATGGGCCTTTTTTAGAAGCAGCAAAGAAAAAACCACCTCCGATTCTCTGCTCTGGCTTTTAAATGAGCCGCTGATTCATGGAGCCAGATTAGATATTTCCAGTGGTGCCACGCCCGGGCTGATGGCTGCTCTGCTCAAGACAAAAACCGTGGACTTGCAGCGCCTGGTTCGATTGGCAGGACCGGCCCTTGGCGACCACCAGACTGTGGGACGTGTGCTGGGCCTGCAGTCCAGCAGGATGGCAGAGAGACTACTCCAGCTGTGGGGAGAGACTATCCCTGGAGAAAGAAGTCATCTCATGCAGCTGGAGTCGGGGACAGAGCCAGACGCCACAGAACCGTTCCCTGCTTTAAAAATCACCCCTCGCCTTGAGACAGAAGGCCCTCTGCTGAAGACCACATCCCTTCGCCTTGGTCACACAAAAAAGAAGGACCTCTACAAAGTGTGCGTCCAAGTTTTAAATCAAAAGACTCTGGGAAAAAGGACATGTGCTTGGAGTAAAAGACTGGAAGGTACACCTCACTGGAGGGTCCTGTATAAGCCGCCATTGAAAAAAAAGAACAGGAGATCTTCAGTGGCGGATCCTGCATGGGGCCATTGCCTCCAACGCTTTTATCTCAATCATTAACCCTGCTGTGTCCAACCAGTGCCCCTTCTGCAACTCCAGCGAAACGGTTTTTCACATTTTTATTGATTGTTTTAGACTCAGTGCATTTTTATTGTTTTAACAAATGTTTTTAGCTCCTTTAATCAGATTTTACAATTACAAATTTTATTTATGGTATGGGCTACAACAAAAAAAACAAAGAAATGTGGCAACTTTTGAATTTTATTGTTGGGGAAGCGAAAATGGCAATCTACATCTCAAGAAGAAATAAAATAGAATGCCTTGCATGTGCTGATGCAACAATGGTGTGGCGCCGCAACCTGCGTTCCCGAATCTACCTCGAGTTTTCTTTTTTCAAAATGGTGAATGACCTTGACGGATTCAAAAAAATCTGGTGCCACAAGAATACTTTGTGTGCTATTTTAAATAATGAGTTATTTTTTCGGATGCACTCAAAGATTGAATGTTTCTTTTTTTTGTCTTTTGATTTGTGTTTTGTGATCTTTTGTGTTTTATTTTTTATTTTGTCTATTTATGCATTTATTTTATTTTTTATTTTTTTATTTGAATTTTGTTTTTTGGTTTTGTTTTTTTTGTGAATGGGTTGTCTCTTTGAGCTTGGGTTTGATTTCATGTTTATTGTTCATTATTATTTATTTTTTTAGTTTATTTATTATTTTTTTTGAATCATTTATTTATGTTCGGAAAAGGTGCATAATTTATTAGTCTGTATTTTGTAAATAAATGTGATTGTAAAAATCAAAAATCTTCTTCTTCTTCTTCTTCTTCTTCTTCTTCTTCTTCTTCTTCTGTAGCTTTCCCTCTAGTTTACCTGTGAGCTCAGTAGGAAGTCGTTCCCACGTTGTGTTTATTCCCATTCCCACAAAGCAACCAAGTAGCTGTCGGGCCACACACACACACACACACACACACACACACACACCAAACAAATTAAAACCTGCAGAGTGGAGAACAGTAACAGTGAGGAGTGAGGAGGAGAGAGGAGCCTCCAGTCTTGTTGGGCCGGAGGCAGAGTGCAGCGGCTGCCTGAGGTCAGAGAGCCACTTCTGCCTCGGAGCAGGACGCCAGGCGCCAGAGATGATCCCGTCAGATCTTCTGACTAATTAAATTCTCTTCTCTAGAACTTTAAATTTAGAAATAGAATAAAAAACCCAAAGAAGGTCACCTTTCATTTTTTTTTTCTTGTTGTTGCGTTAACATGGTTACGACAGAATGCAAATAAAAATACTAAAATCAGATGTGAGAAGAACCCAAGTGGAAGTGAGATGTGTCCTCTGATTCTGTTTCCTCCTGAAACCTGCCGCTGGACTAATGATAAATTATTATTATTATTATTATTATTTTAGGTTCTTCTTCTTTTTTATTCTAGTTTCCTGCCTTTATTTCTCATTAACTACAACTTGGCCCTCTGCCATCTCTCAGAGTCCAACCTTCCCCACCAGCCAACTTCCATCATCAGCAACATCCATCTGGTCATGTTAACCCACCGCCCCGCGTCCACGCCTGCCATCAAGTCCTTTCACAGGCTGACGTGGACGTTTTGTCTGAGGATTCCACCACAAGAGGCCTGGCTTCTTCTTTTTCAAGGGTTGCAAACGCTAAGTGAACAATTCAACTGGGAAATATTCCAGGCAGTGGTTCTCTCTTTGTTATTCCCCCTATCTCTCAGAAGTCTCTCATAAAATGCAGATTCGCTGGCAGATCAAAGAGTTTGTGAGTCACGGCGCCACCAGTCGGGCGTCTCATCAGCCCGTCCGGCCGTCTGTCTGTCCATCCGTCCGCCCGTCTGCCTGTCCTTTCGGCAGCCAGTCAGTCAGCCGCGGCGAACGTCCTACATTTTGAAGGTCCGTCATTAGCGAGGACACGAGCGTTAATCACATTAATTTATCTGACAGCCTCTATCAAAGGCCTTTACAAGAGGAATAGATGGGAAGAGGGGAGGAGGAGGAGGACGGGAAGAAGAGGAGGAGAGGATGACAGGTTTCTAAAGTCATCTGCGGCGGACGGGAAGGAGACGAGGGAGGAGGAGGAAGAGGAGGAAGAAGAGGAGAAGGAGGCGGAGGAGAGCAAATTATGGAAGGACAAAAGGAAGAGCGGAGACAGATGTTACGACAAAAGACGTGCGCCGGGTTACTTTGTCGCTAATCCCTTTTAATTCCGGCCCAGTTTCTCAGACGGACACTTTCCACAGGAGCTCATTTAAAGGCTGGACGAGTCTCCGGGGTCGCCGGCGGCTTTGCTTCACTGTAGAGTACTTCGCTCAAGAGAGGCGTTCAGCCCGCCCACTCATCATCACCGCACAGACCTCATGTTGTTGCTGTTGTTGCGGAGAAAAGTCAGACGGCGGCATCTTGACATTTTAAAATGAAATACGCCAAGGCTCTTCACACAGCGAGCCGTCCGACCCGCAGGTGGAGAGTCACACTAATGAATTTCCATTCTGGGAAGCTCAACAAATCCCTCTCAGCCACTCAGGTAGGCGGTCCCTCAGCCTCAGAACTCCCTTTACAAATTTTGTGCTCTGCTAAAAGAAAACAAAAACTCAAAAACAACAAAAAAAAACATGGTAAGATGCAGAAGCTTCTAAACGTGAGGACGCAGGTGAGGTGGTGGCTTCACAGCCCGCAGCTGTGAGTAGAGACGGTTGTTTTTGTCTCTCAGTGGCCTGTGGCCACCTTTACCCAAGCACAGCTGTGATTGGCTCCAGAACCCAGCGCCACCACCTCAACAACCCCCATACCTGAGAGCAGGAGAAGCTCTGATAATAGAAAATAGATGAAAATTACCCACAAGCATGTGGGGAAAAACCTGAAAACTGAAATTCTGCTGATGTCTGCAAAAATCAGAGAGAAATATAATTTTTTAGAAGAAGATACTGACAGGTTCAGTGTGTAAAATTTAGCCTTATTTAGGACTTTTATATTGGTAAAAGCTGAATATACTGTCTGTAAAAACCATTGATAAAGTTGTATACTCACAGTACAATAAAAAAAAATAATTTGGCTTTTCTACCCAAAGAGCGACTCTCATATATTTAAGAAGAAAAAGATACCCTGGTTTGTGTGTGCAGGCCACTGTAGTTCACTGGCACGCTCAAGAGAGGGAGGGGTAAGCAATAGAGCACTGCTATCTAAAAATCTGACTGATAGATGGCAGCACACTGTACCTTTAAAAATCAAAATGGTGACAAACTCTTTATTCCCTCTTAAGAGGGAAAGTCACCAGGGAGGCCGCTGGCTGTTTTTTAACTTGAGTGTTAGCTTGAAACTGTGAAACACCAAGAAAAAGCACAAGTCACCACGCAGGTACGCAACAATTTCCTGCTTTCCTGAGCATCTCGTCCAATCACGAAACAGCAATTTCCTTGAAAAACAAAGTGCTTGTTGTTTCACAAAGTTTTCAACGGCATCGTCACGTCATGGTCAACCCTTTCTCCTGAGTCCTAAGAAAAAAAAGAAAAAAGATTTCACCGCCACATTTATAGCTCAGCCATTAAATACGATACAGCCTCCGACCCCTCGAGAGCCTCGCTGGGGTCACATGACCGGGGGAAACACACAAAGTCTCTTTTTGTTTTTGCAGGTTGGGGCGGGAGGCATCACAACCTGGTCTTAAACCTGCTGGTTAATGAGGCAGCGCCGCTCGGCCGCCACACCGCGAGGTCGTTCTAACGAGGACCTGACGAGGGCGACGCCGCCTCCGACCTGAGGGGGGAGCCGTCATAATTGTGGACGCCTCAGTGGGGGGGAAGTAGCGACGTGGCGTCGAGCTGATCGGGCTTTTCCTAATAACTCGCCCCGAGTGCTTAGCCCAATTACAGGAGAGAGAGAGAGAGAGAGAGAGAGAGAGAGAGAGAGAGAGAGAGAGGATGAGGAAGTAAGGGATGGCAGAATGATGGAAAGATGGCGAGAAGGAGAGATTAAAGGGGCAGAGTGCAGTGATTAGAATGTGACGGCCCGCGCGCGCGTGTGTGTGTGTGTACGTGTTAGTGAGTGTGTGCGTGTTAGTGAGTGTGTGCGTGCTAGTGTGTGTGTGTGTGTGTGCGTGCAGAGCTCTGAATTAATGAGAATCTCAGATGAGACGAGAACCGGCCGTCATGACCTGCATGCAAATGACATCAGACACACACACATGCACACGCGCGCGTACACACACACACACACACACACACACACAAGCAAACATACATGCAACACACAAGAGGTTGAAAAAAAGGAGATGACGCACTAATGTGAATGCTGTTGATGACACACAGTCTCAGAGGACGCACAGTGGTGTGCGTCAGAGCGCTGTCAAGTGACCCGGTGGCTCCGCCCCCTGTTGCTTTGCCATCATCGACATGTCTACCTTACTTTGATTTGGTGATCGTGTGCAACATTGAAATTAGTTTCTTTTTTCTTTTTTTTTTTAACAAAAGAAACGACAAAAGGACGTCCGGCTCTTTCAGCTCTGCAACCAGCTGCGACTCGCCGGCGCTGCCACCGGATTGGACAGCGACGGTGGCGGCGGTGGTGGTGCATGATGGGAGGAGGAGGTTGAGTAAACAGCTGGTGTGTTTTTCCTCCTTCATCCCGCCGCCACTTCCATCTGCATCGCTTCATTTATTATGCATGGGCAATTTACGTTGTCAAGGAAGAAGAAGAAGAAGAAGAAGAAGAAGAAGGAGAAGAAGAAGAAGAAGAAGAAGAAGAAGAAGAAGGACGGATGGGATAAAAAGGTGAAATTAATGATATTTTTTTTTCATTTTTGCTCAAGTTGATGAGAGTGTGTCGTATTAGCCAGGCTAACCAGGACGCGATCACATCTGTAGCCGTCACATTTATTTACAAGGTGAAGGGAAGCAATGTGTGTGTGTGTGTGTGTGTGTGTGTGTGTGTGTGCTTGTTTGTGGAGGGGGGGGTACTCTTCACCCGCAGGCGATGCTGTCTTGACGCATCATTGGCGAGAGCTGTTATTGCTTACCTCACACACTTTAGCCTGACTGCGCGTGTGTGTGTGTGTGCATGCACACACACACACACACACACACACACACACAGGCTGTAACGGCCTCCTCTCCTTGGAACAGATGCCCCCCTAACAGATGTCATTTAGCCGGCGAGCGTAATCGTCAATAAGACGATGAATCGCAGCTCCGTCCGTCCATTAGCGAGTCTGGGCTAATCGGAAAAGGCGGCTAATCGTAGCTCTGACTACTGTGGCACTTTTTAAAAGTGCGAGCACAGAGGTGGAACTTCTTCAGGGGGAACGAAAGAAACTAAAGGAAAGAAGAAAAAAACACCAAACAGAGGTGGAAGTATTGCTGCGCCGTCCGCTAGCAAAGCGCTTTACCCGTGGCTGCTTCACTTCGACTTAGCAAACCCACACACATACAAATGCACACACGTACACGGCACATTAACTTGCTTCTATTTGCGCCGCTCAAACCAATTTCCCCACCACACCCCCCGTTACCATAAGTACATTTTTATTGCTGTGCTTCTCTACAAAATATTTCCACTATTCCAGCAAACCGGCCTCCCAACAAGCGAGCGCACATCGACCACCAGTCAGTGATTCAGTGAAAGAAAGAAAAAAAAGGAAAGTGTAAAAAAAAAAAAAAAAAAGTCGAGTTGTTCTCTGAATCACTGCAGTGTTTTTTTTTTCTCTTTCTTTTTCAAATGAACACCTCTCCTCCCTTTTGCTGTTCATCACCTGTAAAACAACAGTCCCGCCAATGCTGTGAGTCACGAGTGCCAGTGAAGGTGTTTGAACTGGGACTTGGCAGAATCATATCGAAGAATAGTGTGAGGCAGCTAAGCCTAATTTAAATACCACAATCTCAAAAAAAAAGTTTCTCAATGAAGGCATCAAAACTACTCGAACACATGGAATTATATAGGAAACAATAAACTTTACTGCATAATTACATATCTACATATCATCATATATGTCATCAGTATTTATCTGAAGTGTAGAAACTTGTAAAGATAAAAAAAAAAAAAAAATGCATTCCACTACTTTTGACTGGTAGTGTATTTTGTAACAATGTCTGTTGGTTTTGTGACAGATGCTAATGCTGTTTGGGGACCCATGAAGGGGGAAAATTTGGGAACCCCTGTTCTAGTCTATTCCGGACTAGCATGAACTTGAACAGGCTGCTTTGAATTCATTTCTAGTCCACTGTGTGAACAGATGGAGTTGTTGCTGTTGCTGTGGCTCCTCCCCCTTCTGTTTTCACCCCTTCACACCAATCGACTCTCCCTCCCGTCTCCCCCATCAGCCGCTGATCACACCTGTTATTGCTGCACGCTGTGTGTCCCTGCCAGATAATGGCCGTGTTTGTGTGTCAGAGGAGCCGCTGCTGCTGCTGCTGCTGCGTCGTATAATAATAATAAGGCCCAGTGTAGCATGAATTATTAAAGACTGTTGATGCTAGCCACCCGCCGGCTGTATCTCAGAGATGGTGTGTTAGCACAGCCTTAGCTCCCACCAGCGCTGCGCTGTGCACACATTCAGACGCACGGGACAATGACACACACACACACACACACACACACACACACACACACACACACACACACACACACACAGCGGGCCGCCGGCGAGGAGACAATAAACATGCACAAAACATCCTGCCACCGGGAAAGGAGGCATCAGAACGAGTTGCTAGCACGAGGACATAAACAGTGTCGGGAAATTTGAATAATATATAACTACATGTGAGAAAAAGAGAGAGAGAAAGAGAGAGTGGGAAATTTTCAATTTTAGTCACGGGTGAAAACCTTGTAGACCGTTGCGTGCGGTTGCAGCGGTAAGTGGCGGTGGAGGTGAAGATTGCAGCGCACGTCCCCACGTTTGTAGTTAAAATGTTTACAAATCAGTTTTGATTTTTGCTTTGAAAATGCCGGTGGCAGCGAGTTCGAGATAGAAAGGAAAAGGGGGAAAAAACAAGTTCATAATTCCTGAAAAAAAACCCGATAATTTTTCGACCATTACCATCTTTTGTTTTGGCACTGCATTGAAGCGGCGCACGTGGCTACAGTAGCTTCAGAACGGCTAATTTGCTGAACGCCCTCCGACTTTATCAGAGCCCGACACATTTCAGCTCCGAATTTCACGGAAAAATACACAAATTAGAGAAACAAAATACATTTGTTTTTGCATTTGCTTTTATTATTTCTGACTTATTTTCTTTCTGCCTCCTGCACGTCGTCTTTGAAGCCTCGGCCGCGCGCTCGAGCATGCAGGTGGTTCTCTGTGTGTGTGTGTGTGTGTGTGTGTGTGTGTGTTTTTTTTTTACCAAGCGACTCGGCAGATTTCATCAAGTCAGCTGGGGCGATTTCATCATGTTTCAGGCTGCCGAGGGCTCTCAGCCGCTCTAATAAAACCCCGGCCGCGGCACTTTGTTGTCCCCGTCTTTCATCCTCCCCCCTCCTTTTGTCTGCGTCTCTTCCTCCCCGCTGATGGCCGCCTTTGAAGGCGCCGAGATAAATACGCAGGGGCCGGCCGGCGTGCGCGTTTGCCTTATGTGTGTGTGTGTGTTCCTGTGCATGCGTGCGTGCACGTGTGTGTGTGTGTGTTCACTGTTTTGAAAGGCTAAATGAGAGAGAGCGATGGCCGCCGGCTTCGCCGTCAAATATGGAAGTCGTCCCATTGTGTGAGTGTGTGTGCGTGTACAAGGGGAGTTTATTTCAGCATATGCACACACACACACACCCACAGGAAGTTAGACAATATAATCAATATGTGGCTCGCAATGAGATGAAATTTAAATATTTATATCTCCCTTATGCGACGCGGTGGGATGGAATTTGCCCGCTAATAATTTAGCCACCTTGAAGACTCGTCCGCTGACGGCTGTCTGGCTAGCTGGCTAGCTTAGCAGCGGCTAAGATGAACCGAGAGGTCTTTCCAGTCATTGCCACAAGCTGCGTTTCCATGACAGTTTTTCGCAAAATAAAAGTGATATTTCTAAAATCTCGACAAAGTACAATTGCGATTTGCAGGTGTTTCCATTGAATGGTGCGAAGCGCATAAGCTGTAATTCTCATAAAATCTCGTCCCGCGATAATTACGTCATAATAAAATGTTTCCCTTTATTATTTGCGATTGCTTTCATTCAAACTTCGACTCTTGAGCGCCCATTTCGAGCTCCGTCACTAATTTATCATCCTAGATGAAGACCATTGCAAGTTGCTTGTTGTTCCATCTGACAACACCCTCCTTCAGCTGCAGATCAGACCCAAGCTTCAGCTTCCCAAAGCGATTTCGCACAAATTCTAAGTTTGATCCACTTTTGATTTTGTGCCTAGTTTACTCGCCCGGCGGTCTGAAGATTTTGGCTCTCGAGGGAGGAACAGAAACATCAGAGCGTCTTTTGTTGGCGCTGATTGATGTGGCTCTAAATTGGGAGTTGCGACAAACTAGTCCGCTACTTTCCTTCCATCCTCCTCTTTCTGCAATCATCTCTGCCAAAGTAAACAATACGTCGTCATACTTGCTGCTCTTCTGAGACTCCAGTCTCACTCTTTGATGCCGCCGTGTACCAGATGAGGGGACGAAGCGTCTTCAATCATCAAGAGAAAGCATCAAAATGCCAAGCTTGTAAATATCCACACGCAGATAATGAGATAATTCATATCGCACATATTACACTTTGAATCCCGTCTTTAGTCATTCAACGCTGGAATCTGCTGGTGTGGCTATGCTTTACCTCTAGCAGAGGCGCCATGAGTGTGAGATGCTAGCAGTCTTTTTTGTGCCGCAAAGAACATAAGAACATTGTGGACTCGTCCGTGAGTGTTTGTCCTTCACGCACAAGTTAAGGGAAAAAGGTGATACGCACGTACGTCGTCTTCTTCTTCTTCCTCCTCCTCCTCTGCGGCCTCGGCTCTCGTTAACGAACTGCAGAAAGAAACGCTGCGGATCGCAAGACCTCGTTTTCTTGTTTATTTTCTAGTTCTGATTGAAGACAAACGTATATTTAGAGATGAACAGAAGGAAGATCTCCTCCAGCTGTTGCCACCCTGATGACAGAAACGCAGCTGTGAGAGGAGTTTGGAGAAAATGGGAAATAAAGAAAAAAGGTTTGAAAACTTTGGAGGCGCCTCTGTTATTCCAGGGGAAAGTGGTGGTTTTGGCTTTGATAGAGCGGACCGGCGTGTTGAGTTCACTTCTCAGAGGGTAAATATCTTCATGACGGAGACTTTTAGCCCCTGGATCATCAGAGCAGAGCCGCTCGTCTCTCCACTTCCTGCCTGCTTACATCCTGCTTGACTTGGAGAGAAGGAAGATTCTACACAACTCCAGCAAAATGTATTATTCGGAAATAGTGGAGCTCCGCCCCCTTCCAATTTAAAAAATCCTCGTGACTCCTGGCATAAGTCTCCACATCGGACCAGGTGGCTCCGCCTTAAACAGGCCGCCATTATCCTCCAGAGCTGCTTGCAGGTGCAGTTCCACAGGAAACTGGCAGCCGTGCATCAGCGTCTAGTTCAAGTTTTCACCCTCCGACGACGACAAAGTGCCTTGAAGTCGGCAGCCGTGCAGATGTGGCGCTGTTTCACTGGTGATAAACGCTGCCGGCCTCTGACCTGAATTATTTAGGAGTAAATCACGTCCGTTTTCCCAGCTTTTACCAGAGATTTTTATTTTTATTTTACTTATTTATCTTGTTGCTCTTCACGCCCCTGGCGTCAGGAAGGACGCTCACTGCTGCCGTCGCACTTTGATCCAGAGGTTGCTTGGCTTCCACGGGAGCTACTTGAAAGGCATTTTGAAGTTTGTTTTTTTTGTTTTTTTTGCAGAGTTTGGAACACCGGCAGAAAAAAAAAGAAAGAAAAATTAAAAAAAAAACAAAACACACAAACATTCATAAATAAACGAGTGCAAAAAGTAGCTGCAGGTAATAAATTGGCGCTGGAAGCAGGTGTTTGCAGGCTGAATGATTGATTTGAGGATCATTGGGGCTGCAGCCATTGTTATGCAGCTGCGGAATCCAGTTCATTTACATTTGAGGTGGAAGGCGTGTCCCCGCGTGGCGCCGTTGTATACATTAAAAAGTTTTCTGCCGACGTGCGTGATGGGAATCCCTGCCCACCGACGCCACGTGTCGTCCGTCGCCTCTCCTCCGGGTTTCCCGCCTTTCCATTTCAGGAAGATAAATTGATGCCTGCATATATCTCCATATCTTCGTGCGGCAGAAAACACCGCAACTCCTCTGGTCTAATGGTGCAAACAGACACACACACACACACACACACACACACACACACACACACACACACACACACGTGCATGCACAAGGACACACAGGTAGGCAGGTGTGCACACTGGGATGATTGCTGGTGCATCAGAGTGTCCTGAAGTGAAGGTACTGCACACACAAACAATGCACGAGTATGTGTGTGTGTGTGTGAGTGTGAGTGAGTGAGTGAGAGAGAGAGAGTGAGAGAGAGAGAGAGAGAGAGAGAGAGAGAGAGAGAGAGAAATGGAATCATTGTGTTTGATCGTTGTGTGTGTTGAAGTGTGTTAAGGAAAATCATTGTGTTTGTGTGTCTCTGCATGTGTGTGTGTGTGTGTGTGCGTGCGCATGCACGCGCAGGCCTGTGCGCTTCTCGGGGACTTTGGTGCGTGATTGGTAATTGATTTTCCAATCTGTGCACATCACAGCTCGGTGGCAGGGCTGGATACAGCACAAGTCAGCTTCCTGTTAGCATCGACCGCTAACGTTCGGCCGGCCACTGAGGTCGCTGACGCAGGCGGAGGCAAGTCGGAGGCGCACACACACACACACAAAAAAAAAGACCAAGAAAAACCCTGAAAATGCCACAGAAGATTTAAAGTTCCCAAGATTTCCGGGACGCAGTTCAAGTTGGAAAACGTGACGCGGAACCTCTCCAGGTTGGCGAAGGTGCTGCCGCTGCTGCTGCTCGACTCGCTTGTAAAAGCCCCCCCCCGCCCACATCGCTTCCTACTTCCTCTCCGCTGTAATTATCGTATTACATGCCACATAATTATGGCAATTATAATGGTTAGAATAATTTTTTTGATGGCCTTATACCTGCATGGAAAAGTGCACCACCATTATGTGCTACATTGGATATATATGCATACGCAGCTTTAAATCTCCATGTTTGAAGCATCCTCAGAATCTGCTGCAGCGTCACGTTGGCAGCACACAGACACACACAAACAAACACACACACCGGTTATTGCATATGGCTGCTGTAAAATATCACAGCTCCTGCAAGATCAGACTTCTTGAAAAAACAAAACAAAAAAAACAAAACAACAAATGTGTGAATTCTCAGCAGAATTGAGACATTTGCTCAGACCTGCAGCCCGGCTGGGAGGCGAGCCATGATTGGCTCATCATGTCTGGGAGGAGGGGGGTGGAGAGTAGGTGGAGGGGAGGGGTGTTTGGGCTCCTCCGAGGACCAGGATCAAAACTTTATATTCCGCAGCAGCAGCTTTGTTTTATTTCCTGCCTCCGTGCCGAGCGCATTCCTCAGCCCTCTCGCGCCGCGCATACATTACGACCCAAGCCTCCCATTGTAACGGCGCGCTGTCCCTGCTGCCCCGGCTCTAAAGAGCTCATCTTTAAAAAAAAAAAAAAAAGAAAAGAAAAGAACGAAAGAAGGAAAGAAAGAGCACACAAGCGTCTCGCTGCCGCTCCCGGAGGAAGCAGCCAGACGCTGCCGCTCGGCGCCACTTTTCACTCCTGGAGGTCAACGAGGATGAGACGGGAACAAACAGAACCCCGGAGGAGACCTCAAGGAAAAATGTGCGAGGGAGCGATCTGCCTCCACGCTGCCGCCGCCACCGCCGCCACCGACTTTAGAGCGGGAGACTTTTAACCCCTATGAGTCTCTCAGCGGCTTCCAGCGGCGCCGGCCAGCAGGGGGTGTCCGCAGTAGAGCCGCCAATCAAGTCCCATCGGAGCCTGAGAGAGAGAGAGAGAGGGAGGAGGTGGGGGTGGTGGGGTGGGAGCAGGCTGGAGGCTGATGTATGGCCGTGCAACATCCCCTCAGCGTCCGACTCTGCTTCTTCTGCCTCCTGAAACGGTTCAGGAAGAAAATCATACACACGTGTCGAAGGAACCAGGGCAGAACATTTCCATCACATTAAATCGTCCATCACATTGTGGTCACACGTGCAGGCCGCTGACGCCGACAACCCGCAGGGGGCGCTTGGTTTTGGAGCGTCGCGAAAAGGTGAAATTCTGTCACCCAGCAGTGAATCAGTCGCTGTGTTTCCTCCAAAATAAAAGCGATATTTCTAAAATTTCGACAAAGTACAATTGCGATTTGCAGGCGTTTCCATTGAATGGTGTGAAGCGCACAAGCTGTGATTCTCGTAAAATCTTGCACCATTTTCACTTAAAGAGAACGGCCCGTTGACGTGTAAATGCTAAAAAGTTGTAAATGTTTCCAGTATACCTCTAAATCGATGCGTAAAGACCTACCTAAGTTTAGGTGTTTCCATTACAATTTTCTTTATTGCATTATTTAGGTTTTGCGCAAGTCTCGGGGTAATGAAAACGCAGCGAGTGAGTCTCGGTACAAAAAGCCGATCAGACGATGTCACATCTTATTGGCGGAGGAGCGTCGCTGCTGCAGCGAGCCGGTTTCTTTTGCACGGCATTGAGCAGTTTTTGTTTTTTTTTCCCCCGCTCCTTTTGATATTATAATCACACTCTCAGCCCCCCTACGACTTTATTCCACACGACTGATATCATCTCCTCTCAGATTCAGGCTCTTCTTTATTTTTTTTCTCTCTCCACACCACCGGCCAGAAAACACTTTCCATCCCTCTGATATTACAGGTTCCACTTTTCAATCCCTTCATTTCCGCCGCCACTCCGGCTCTTATCTGAATACAGCCAATGTGAAGCTGGTGGAAAAAAACAAAACAAAAAAAAAAGACAACCTCCCTGGTTGAGACAAGAGCCCAGAGTAGCAGAGAACAAACAGCTGATAGCGGCGATGAGATAGTGGACGCAGCTTGGACAGGGGCCGTCCGAGCAGCTCCTGCATTTCAAGTGCGGTACGCACACACACATACACACACACTAACACACACGCATACACTGATAGAACTTATCATGCGCAGCAGTATTAGCCGGTGGCTTTAATAATCCAATATTAGCTTGTTGCCAAGTGTGACACCACAGAGGATCGACTTGTCCGATGTGGCCGGAGGAGGAGAGGATGGAGTTTATAGGGGTGAAGTTCAGGGTTGAAGCAACTTTACAGTTGGACTTCCTGTGAGACGTGAACTCATGACGTTCGATAAATGAACAATCATTAAAAAAATACACAGAAACAGAAAGAAGAGTATTGTCTTGAACTTGAATTTTAATGTGGGATTGATTCTTTCTTTTCCGTGTGATTTCAAAGTGATTTCAAGTCTTAATGGGATGTCAAAAAAAAAAAAAAAGGCCACTGAACAGGACGAGGTGATGGCCCTGGTCGTGCGAGTGAACGCCACCTCCGCTTTGGCCACAATCACTCTGGTCGGACACCTGGAGGAGCCTGAATGCCTCTCAGCGTTAAGCAACAATCAGGCTTGAAACAATCCTGACAATTTCCTGACTGGAAAGACTGCATCTCCCGTTCGACTGCCTCCACTCACTCCATTACGCCGATGATTGTCTTGATGTGCAGCATAATAGAGTGATGGTTATGCACGACATACTGCTGCTGCTGCTGCTGTTAGCCATTTAGCTGAGAGGACCACTTGACCCACGCTGACGGAGCACAAGCTTCAATTAGGGCTGGAGCAGACGCCCACCCAGCCCCTCCTCCTTGCCTCTCTCTCACACACACACATACACACACACACACACACACACTGGAATGTTACACAGTGGTAAAGGAACAAAAATGCACCAAGCATCAGGACAACGTCAGAAACAGCTCAGCAATTCAGTGTTGTTTTTAACATGAACGCAAACCAGCAGCAGTTACATTGAATCCCCTGAATAAAGAGGCATCACACACACACACACACACACGCACACACACACGCACACACGCCATCACCAGAGTGTCTCTTGACAAGGAGTAGTGGAGGTAAAAGGGTTTTCTCTCCCACACACTCCAACAGGGGAGGGCAAAGTGACCAGAGCTCTTGTACCTCACACACAGACACACACACACACACACACACATACGTCACATTATTATTATTATTTTTTTTTGTTTGTTTGTTTCTTCTACAAGTGGATGTTTTAGATGGTTTGCATGTTTTCTGACATTTTTTAAAAAGGTCGTGACCCAACCGGGATGGATGCCGGAACAAGACGGCTACTGATGGGAAAAATATCTCCCCCACACTGCTTTCAATGACTAATCAAAGGCCGTTTAATGGCTTAGTGAAAAAAAAATAAGGTGAGCTGACATGTTTGAAGTATCGCAGACTGGACCAGTGTGTGCATGTGGTTGTGTGTGCGTGTGTGTGCGTGTGTGTGTGTGTGACATAGATCTGGAGTTGTCACGATCTCATGCCGCTGGGTCTATTTGGGTAAAAACAAATAAATAAATAAAAGTGTGAGAGCCAGAATCATCGTCAGCGCTGCTCTTCCAGCCACTCTTCTCTCAGTTCCCCCCATCCTCTCCCCCGCCCTCTGCTGCCTCCACCGCCCCACTCTTACCTCTTATTGCTGTGTTTTCACTTCATACATGTTAAACACGCCGGTTGCCATAATGGAATGTTTTATTCATGCAAGGTCCGCGTGTGTGTGTGTGTGTGCGCGCGAGCAGTCCGTCCACAACATAGTAGCCGTGTTGCAGAGAGAGAGAGAGAGAGAGAGAGAGAGAGAGAGAGAGCGGACCGTGCCACCTCTCTCGTCCTTATCAAGGCAGATAAAAACTAACTCGGTGTGACTGCAGCCCTCTAATAGCAGCGCTGACCTTCAGCGGAGCCTCAGCAGCACGTCTGCAGGACCAGGAGCCTGAGAGAGCCGCAGCCGTCGCTGCTGCTGCTGCTGCTGCTGCTGCTGCTGCTGCTGCTGCTGCTGTTTTCATACATGCCAAGGCTCGCATGGGACCATATGCACAGACGGACGTCTTCATATATGAGCTGTGTATGCACGGCCCCGGCTGCCTGGTGTGCTCTCTCTCTCTCTCTCTCTCTCTCTCTCTCTCTCTCTCTCTCTCTCTCTCTCTCTCTCTCAGGAAACACATCAACATATCTTCTCCAGGACTCCAGGTCCTCACTTCTACAGAGAAGTGAGGACCTGAGATCATTTCCCTTCTTTTTCTGACCCCCCCTCCCACACACACACACACTCACTCACACACACACACACACCACCCTGTCCCCCAATCATCTTCTGCCAAGAAACTAACATTCCTTGCAGCTAAGTGAACTTCCGTTGGGGAAACAAAAAGTTTAAACTTTGTCAGGCAAGAAATAAGGTTCAGAAGTTGTGTGCAGGCATTTTCTATCCGGACTGAGTGCTCGGCATCCAGTGGGTTTTTTAGTCTTGCAGTTTCTCCATTACTGTTCAGATGGAGTAAAACGAAAAGCAAAAATAACAGAACAGACAGCCTTTTATTTGATATGCGACCCAGGAAGTACAATAAGTGCATGGAAATTTGAGCAAATTTCAACCTGGAATACATTTTTTTTTTTTGTGTGTTTGTTTGTGCTGGACTGCTGCCTCATTGCTTGACCACCTGCTTGCAGTAATCAGCAATCAGTACCTGCTGTCTGTGAGACTCGTTAGCTGAGGTGGGAGACGGGGGGGGGGGAGCTGCCCTGCGCCAAACCAAAACCTGCCCTCACACTCATCCCACTTTCTATAAATACACCCTGTGTTATGCAAATTTCAAGGACCTTAACCATTTTTTTTTAATATATATTACCTGCAGAATGAAGGAAGTTGGCTTGCAGTATTATAATACAGTATGCAGCAGGATGGTGTAGAATGTGGCTCTAAGTTTGAGAGAAGGAGAAGAAAGAAAGTGTATTAAAAAAATCTGCATAACGCAGTTCAGTTCTGCAGATGTTCCTGTTTTTGAAGCGGTTAACCAACAATGGTTTTAATCTCCTGGTCGGTTCCTTGTTCTTTGTTTCTCCAAACTGGGCCCTGCTGATTATCATCAAAGGAAAAAAACAAACAAAAAAACGATGTACTGGCCCTTTAACTGAGGTCAAACACAGTTCTTAATAATTACTGAGTCCTCCACCACAACCTAAACATCGACCAATGACAAGCAGCGTTTCACAAGTTTAGGTTGCTCTCTGGTGCCCCCAACAGGTGTACACTGTCATTTTGTTGATGCTGTTTGTTCCCCAGCTGTTTTTGCTTGTAGCAGCGGGGGGGGGGGGTGGGGGGGGCGTCACTTCAGGTAAACACAAACACACACGCGCACACAGAAACAAACAAACACACACACACACACAATAACACTGATCCCGTTAATTAACCGTTCCAAAGCCTGTGAAACACAGTGAAACCGTGTTAATTGCGACGAGACAGACGAGTCGCGATTTTGACGCCGGCAGCTTTCGGCGTGAAGACCTCGAACACCTCGCGCGAGAAACACGCGCAAATATGAACGCACAGCTGCGTATCTGCAGCGTGCAGGAGGCTGCAGCGGCAACAGGGGAGGGAGGGAGGGAGGCGGGCGAGGGAGAGAGAGAGAGAGAGAGAGAGAGGGAAGGAAGGAAGGAAGGGATGAAAAGAGGAGGAATCACCGCAGGCGCAGCAAAACATTAAAAGGTGCAGCAGTCGACGGCTCAATGCAGGAATATTTAGACAAATATTATGAAGCAATTAGGTCACGTTAGCACGTGCGGCTGCATGTGTGCATGCGGTAAATACCGTGAGGAAGACCCCCCAGCCCCCAACAACCCGTACCCCTACTCCCCGCCGCCCCGAGCATCGCCTCAGGTGCACATCAAACACACACACACACACACACACACACACACACACACACATTTTTGCACAGTCATTAGTAGGCAACCCACATTTTGAGCAGGAACCACCTACTTGACACTGGAGGAATATTCTCTCCTTCTCTTCGCTTCCTCCTGCAATCCATCTTCCACTTCCATCCCCGTCTCCCTGCCTCACCCTCCACTCCTCCACCTCTCCTCCACTCCTCTCCTCCTTCTCCTCCTCCGTTACCTCTTCACCTTTTTCAGTGTTCCGTCGACTCCCTCCCTCTCCCCAGCCTTGTTTTCATTCGAAGGCCGCTGGTTGAGTTCATCAACAACGAGGGTGGGGGGCGGGGGGGATCCAGGGAGCCAGGGTGCTTGCTGATGTCAATGGAGGACGTTTTGTTGTTTTTTTCCTTTATTGGTGGTAAACATGCATGTTGCCAGTGATGAGATAGACACATGAGATGGACGACAGATGGAGACGTGTTTCGGAGCTTCTCCATAGCTGCTCCCACCCTCTGGAAGTCCCAACCCAAACACATTCGTGACTGTACTGATCTACTGGTGGTGGGAGGAGGTGTTGACGGGAGGGCAGGGGCCAAAGGGAGGCGAGGACACTCACTCGTGTCAAGAGTAAGATGCGACATAAAGCAACGTGAGCCCAAGGAGGGAAAATGACCTTCAGTCATGTGGAGCCGCCTGTCAGACGTCGCTAAAGAAAGACGCAGATTGAGCCACCGTGATTACGTTTCCCGCCGCTCTCGTAAACAACAATTAACCCGTTTGCGTCTCCTCCCAGTGTGCCGCGGGCTCAGCTGGAAAGAGCCGCCGCAGCGCCGGCTCGATAACTCTCAACGCAGCAAATGGAACAACACACGTGTCGTTTTTGCACGTTGTCATGGCTCCACGAGGCCTTTGTCCAATCAGGCTGACTGAGTGTGGAGGGAAACATGGGAAAAAAAGAAAACAAAAAAAAACAAAACATCAAGGACAAATCACTTGTCCAGCTGGATTGTTTGCAGCCTGTTGAAAATAGCGTAATGACTCTTTACTTTGCTGCAGCAGTGCAGCAGTGAACGCTAACTCCATCCAACGGGGGAGCACCGACGTCCGCCACCTGCGGGGGCACCAGTGAGTCAGTGCCTGACGTGCACGTTGCCGATGATGTGCAGGAAAAGAAAAAAAAGTCTTTTGCAGGCGGGGAAAGAGAGATAAATGGCAGAGAGACAAATCCTGCACGACAGAGGAGGTTCTTTCCCCTCTCTCTCTGAGCGGGTGAGGCGAGGAGACAGACAGCGAGCGAGTGGGACAGTCGGAGCCGCGCACCAATCTTGTCAGGATCGAGCCTCAACGTCTAGAGAGGTGGCGCCGCCGCAGCTCGTGGCCCTGCAGCAGTAGTTCCCACTCTCAGAGACCAGAGGTCTGGAAGTCAGTTTGAGTCCCATCCTGCAATGGTGGAATCAAGTGCCTGTTTTATAATTGGCCATCCACATTGTCAAAAAAAAAAAAAAAAATACAAAAGATAAATAAAGAAAAATGACTGATGTCAGTCGCATGCATTCTGACAAAAGGTGAAATAAAAGATTGGACAAAAAGGCGTGAACATTTTGTTTTCATTGTCAGCGTTTCTATTATTTACTGATTCAAAACTCCAAATGTCTGACAAAACAGGCCACACTTCCGTTGTTTTTTTGTTTTTGTTTTTGTTTTTTTCCACCATTCAGCAAAAAACAGATGCGGGATTGGAGGCGCAGGAACACAATAAAGCATCTGGTTTACTTTCAAAATAACCCAAACGCCAGCAGCAGCAGCAGCAGCAGTGGTACAAAAGAGAGCAGGATGGAAAACACGTGGAATCAGTTTGCATTTAAGCATTTAATAGGAAATAAAGTCGTTTTCCAGCAGTGGAAGTCCAAATGTTCCCCAGACACCCACAACAGCTTAA
This sequence comes from Thamnaconus septentrionalis, assembly GCA_009823395.1. Classification (NCBI taxonomy): domain Eukaryota; kingdom Metazoa; phylum Chordata; class Actinopteri; order Tetraodontiformes; family Monacanthidae; genus Thamnaconus; species Thamnaconus septentrionalis. Next base: position 5,503,480 of record CM020516.1, read on the forward strand.
CTAGTTGGTCCTTCTCCTTCTCCTCCTCCTCCTCTTCCTCCTCCTAGACCAGCTGGGAAATTTCTCTCTCTCAGCTCCCAACCACCTGCAATGCTAGCGACGTGATGAGAGTAATCCCATTTCCACTGGTGGAGTCAGCTGCCGGGTGGTGTGTCGGTGCGATGTGGATGGAGCGTCACGACTACATGAAAAGTAAAGAATTTCTTGACCTGGTACTTGGAGACTTTTCCTGCAAATGAGAGATGAAGACGAGTTTAGCGTTGTTCACCTCTTTCATGCATGTACCTTTGTCTGCCCATCCATTCATCTATAAATCCATCCATCCATCTGTCCATCCATGCATCAATCCATCCATCCCTCCATCCCTCCCTTCCTCCCTCCAACCATCCATCCATCCACCCATCTATAGATCCGTCCATCCATGCATCAATCCATCCATCCATCCTTCCATCCATCGTCCATCCATCCCTCCATCTCCCCCCCCCCCTCCCTCTCTCAGGAGCCCTCAGTTGTCTGCTGAGCCAGAACTGCCAGTTTGCCTCATGCGTTTCTTTCTCCAGCAGCAGGAAGGAGTTGCAGCACCTGGAGAGAAGCCACGCAGACACGGGGGGGAGAGGATGCAAACTCCATCTCTGCCGAGAGGCGACGGGCGCTTCGCCACCGTGCCGCGTAGCCCAATAGGCAATCAGCTTTCCAGGATTGCCAGCGGGAACATCCGGCAAAGACGAGAGCTGCTGCTGGTTCAGGCTCCTCTTGCGCCTGAAGGTCCATTCGGCGATGCTGGAAGCTTCCCGAGTACAAGCGCCGCTGAAGGGCACCTTGCTGATGAACGCAGAGTGAAAGAACTCCTTGTTCCGCTGTTGCTTTTCTTTCCTTTTTTTTTTTAACTTCTTCCACTTTTTTATTCCCCCGAAAAACGAAGTCGATTCTCAGCTCACAACTTCTCCTTTGTAGTTGCAGCCTTCACCCGAAAAAAAAGAAAGAAAGAAAAAAATACGATAGAGAATATCCAACTTTGCACCTGTGTTCTTCTGTTCTCCCTCCACCGGTTACTGGCAGTAGGACTGGAGTGCGCCGACTCTCTACTAAAGGCATTAGCATTTAGATTTGACTGCCTGCAGGTATCACAGATCAGAGTCTCGGATCTGACTGTGTCCAAGTTTTCTAGAGACTTTATTCACTTTGCATTCACACTGTCCAGTGTCTGTAAAAGAAACATGGAACAAAAAATAAAATGTGCACTTCCAATATAAAGGACAGTTCCAGCAAAAAGTGGCTGAAGAGTGTGAAGGCGGCGGAGATTTATTGCAATTACTTGGTGGCTAATTGCTGCGACAGAGTTTGTCGTGACTTGTGCAGACGAGGCTTCAGGCACAGACTTTAAATAAACACTTATAGAAATATTGTATTAAACAATTTAAATGGCACATTTTAAAAAACAAAAACCACCAGCAAAAAGTCTATATTTTTATTCAAAAGAAAACTTTCAAAAGTTTGCAGGATATTTGGACATTTTATTTTAAACTTTAAACTCTCAGCTCAGCAGTTGTTCCCAACCACGGGAGGAGGAGGAGAACATTCGAGTTGAGGATCTTTCAGGGTTTCTGAGTCTTTTTGTGCTTCCAGCACCTCCAAGCCTCCCCTGAAAGTGGTGCATAAATAAAGTTAACTGCAGCAGTGGCTTCTCGGAGAAGCCATAGAGAGGGCACTTTATTTTATTTTATTTCATTTTGCTAAAAGACAAACAAACAAAACAAAAACAGATGCTTTTTTCCCCTGTTTCCTGCAATATCAGGCCAACTAGTAGTGCGATCAGCCTCACTGCTATTGGCAGCCCGTCTCCTTGCCCTTCTGAGCCGATCAATACGGCTCCGTCTCCCGATTAACAAGTCCCGTCTGTGCCTTCGGAGAGATCAGGGGAGATCTGAGTGACGGGAGGGAAGAGACAAGAGGAGGCGTGTCGGAGACCAGAAGGCTGAAGGTGGAGGAGTGAGAAGTTGCGCAAAAAAAAGAAAAGAAAAAGAAAAACAGGCTTTGCAGTGTGAGTGTGAGGAAGAGTCGAGAGACAGCAGATGTGGAACACTTGCTAATGTTATTTATTTGTTTTCAAACCACCACTTCTTCCTCTTCTATGACGGCAATTTGCAAAAAAGAAGATGTTTTATCACATCAAACCAAAACGCACACCTGGTGAATAACACAAATATTCAGTCAAGTGCAGAGGTAGAGGCACTTTCAAACACACCTGCATTCTGTTCTTCTCCAAAAAAAAAAAAAAAAAAGAAAGAAAGCAAATGAAAGCCTCTGGCTCCGGCACTGCAGGGTGATGCAGCTGATCAATTTGTCTTTCTGCACTCAGCATTTCCTTAATTTCCCAACGGAAGCAATTTCCAGATGTCTGAGCGCCTTGCTGCGGTAATCTGAAGCATGCAGCGGCGGTCAACACACAGTGGAGGTAACAGGCAAAAACAAAAAGGAAACACACAAAGCAGCATGTGCACTTGCTTAAAAGGCCGTTGATAATAATGAGAATAATAGTGACAATAAAGTGGATCTGCGGACACACACACACACACACACACACACACACACACTCACTAATGAGTGTCTCTGCCACGGCGGCCCTCTGATTCACGGAGGAGCGAGAGCTCGGCTGCGGGGATCCTGCCGAGATGATTCTCCTTTAACGAGCGTCATCGGCGTGAGTTCAACTGTCTTAATGTCACAGAAGAATTCCTAATCCGGAATCTGGTTCTCCGATCTTGTGGGCAAAAGAAACCCTATCTTCGGCAGCCCTCGGACGGCCGTCAGTCATCCGGCTCTACACGCTCTGGGACATGCAGCCACTCATGGTCCTTTTCTTTTGGTTTGGTTTTCCCTGACTGGCTCAGCGGGGTCGTCCCCCATCCAAAATGCTCCGACTTCATCATAAAAAAGGTCATTGGACGTCTTGACTGGCAGTTAAACGAGCTGCTGGCGGTGAAAGATTTCCTGCTGCTGGTGCGAGGGCATTAAATCCACTCTGAGCAGACTGGAAGTGAAGAGAAGAGAATATCCAGCTGAATCGATCATTTCCGACAGTCTGACACTCACTAGACTGGACTGAACTAGACTAGACTAGAGTAGACTAGACTAGACTAGACTGAATGGACTGGACTCGACTAGACTAGACTAGACTGAATGTACCAGACTAGACTAGATTTAATGGACTGGACTAGAGTAGACGAGACTAGACTAGATTTGATTGGACTGGACTAGACTAGACTCCTAGGCTGGACTGGACTGGACTAGACTAGACTCCTAGACTGGACTGGACTAGACAAAACTGGACAGGACTAGATTGGACTGGACGGGAAGGCATCAAAAGTTAAAGACGCAACTTTCAAAAGTCACCATCGTGTTTACATGTGTCACGGCAGGAACACGCTGTCACACACTTCCTCGTCTGGCTCATCTCAGTGTGTCACAAACTGTCTGAACATGTCAAATGTCCTCTGACACACACACACACACACACACACACACACACATCATGCAGGCCTACACACAGCAGAAGCATCGACAGTATCTGGAGAACAGGTTTGGATTGTTAGCAGCCTTGTCACTCACACCCTTTCACACACACACACACACACACACACACACAGACTGACTCACTGGCCTTTGCTGACACAGTGACAGGAGTCATTTACGGCGGCCACCTGGCCCCTCCTACACTTGCACTCCGATGCGAGAAGACGTGTTATAGAGACGACTCAGAGCACAAACGTGTTGGAAAAAACACGGCAACTTGGCGGCGCTTGTTGTCATCGTGAGGAAGTAAAGGTGCGACGTACATAGAAGTTTATGAAACATGGAAAGAAATTAGGATTAGACAGGTTCAGTCTAGATTTAATATCACTGACACTCTGGTAACATTAGTGGAAAACAAACAAGGAAAAGATTACTAATATATCTGAAATTTAATCTGTTTTTTTTAATTGGTGTAATAATTTCTGGGAATACATGAGAAAGCAATTTGGACATAATTTGATCCATTAATTTTATTGTTTTCCGACTCCTTCACTTTTTAATTTATTTATTTATTCCTTTTTTTCCGATAAATTACAAACAATGAATGATTTGACACAAAATTTCCTCCCCCTACTGGCCTCAGTTTTTGAGTAATTGTTAGATGCGATTTATTTATTTATTTATTTATTTATTTTTAACGATGCAATCGGGGCCATTTGACGCACAGGCCTCATTAACACCAGTGACAGAGCTGATCGATATCATAATGCACGGCTTGCAACTGCGCAATTAGAAAACAAGCTCGCAGCAATCAGACTTGTTTGTTGTTTCTTCCTGGAAAGAGCCGCAGACACATTAAGCAGCCAGCTAAATTATTTCAGCGCCGTGTTGAGTGGTTGCTTGAGTGTTCTGAACTCAGGCCACCGAAGAAATGAACTCTGGGAAAACGTCGGGAGACGGAGACCCTTCAGTCAGAGACCCTTCAGTCGAAGGTCTGCAGCCCAGCTGGAAACACTGGAGGAGTATCAGACGTGTTTGTCCATCAACAGCTTCTGTTTTACCCGCTGTCGAGGCAAACGCTTTGTTTTTCAGAATTTTTAGATAATAAATGACAATATTGCCTTCACTCAGGCCTCAGTAATATCAAATATCGCACTGGGATAGACGCAGCATGCCCTGAGGACTCGGAGACAGAGTCAACGACTCAAGCCTGGTGTGTGATATCCAGCTTATTACACTTTTTATACACAAGGGAATGCTAATTTTACTCTGTGCACAGCTAAAATGAAGAAAAATGAATCAAAACCCCAAAACAAAAACAAAACAAAAAAATTAAAGGGAAAGACCTCATCACATTTTCATCGTGATGGCGGGCAACTCTAATCAGCTCTCGCTAAACAAAACCATCTCGGAATCCCGTAATGGGCAGATGTGTGTGTGTGTGTGTGTTGGTGACAAGAGCGATGGGAATTTGTGCCTATGAGAAAAAACAAGACCTTATCTGAATCTGCGTGTGTGTGTAATTCAAACTCTCTCTAACTGCCTGTTTTATTTCCCAACTTGATTATTCCAGTTCCCCCTCCCCACAAACCCCTTCCCTCTCCCCCCACCCTCACTTACTAAACTACATATTTCCCAGCAGACTGTTTTGGATGGCCATAAAACGATGGCTGTTGTGCGACTGCTTTGACAGCGAGTGGGCTGGAGCACGCTGGGTTATGAATGGCCGTGATTTGGACAGCAGGCGGTGGGAGTTGAGCGTCTAGTTGCTGCTCACGCTTCATCGCTTGGTTTTTTTTAGTCCAAAGAGGGCACTACACACACACACACACACACACACACTCGCATCTCGCTTGACGGAGAAATCATCCTGTAGAATGAGGCTGTGATTAGCATCCTGAGTGTTTGAGAAAGTCATCTTGCTCCTTAGCGAAACAAGATGCCATGCAAGTTTATGGGGTCGAAAGTCAACTTTGCCCTAGAGACATGGGACCACTTGCAGGTTCATTGGGATCCCTCAAGACACAGCCACGTCAAATTTGGGGCTTCTAGTATTAAAGATTTTCTTCCTCCAAGGTGGGGCGTGACAGAGAAAGTTTGAGAACCACTGCGCTAACTGGTCCGTAGTGGAGCGGAGCAGAACCTGCAGAAACTGGAGCCGCAGGAATCGCAGGAAGTGACCGGTTGCGTTTTGGATCTGGTTGTCCTCGCGGCAGGAGCCACGCCGCCACTCGCCCAGACACCCTGTCAGCCTTCCTGGTGTTCTGACAGCTTTTCCAAGGTTTTCCCAAGAGCTTCAAGGCCGCGTGCTTCACGACAATGATTTTATGTTTTAACCCTGTTAGAATGATGTCTTATTCAAACATCTTTGTAGAAGACGTTGCCTTTGCCTTTCCTTCAGGGGGGTTATAACCTTCAGTTCCACATCACTGTTTCCCTGCCTGGTGATACAAGGCGGTGAATGCACTTCCTGATTTAACACCCAAAGACATTGTCGTGCTTCTCGTCCTCATGTGGTGCAAAAAGTCACTTAACCTATGTCTTGCAACACTGTGAGTCTCCAGTCGACTCCTCTGCTCCTTTACTTCCTACACTTGCACCAATTTTCAGAAAGTGCTGGAGCACAAAGGGGAAAAAAGTCTCGCCGCTGCACCAGAGACCAGACGAAAAAGAGAAAGATCAGAATCGGAATTTTCACATTTGATATTAATATCTGAATTTGTGCATTAAAACCTCACAGTCGATTTCACTTTGCGTTAGAGATTTCGTTTTGTTTTGTTTTGTTTCAAGCCTCTTCTCCAGCCTGTCCGTGTATGTCATTTTCGTACTTCCAATAAGAGAAGTCACGCGAGTGCCTTTGGCAAGAAGAGTCGAGCAGGAAACTCTTGTTTGGATAAAACAAAAGGAAAACAGTGAAATATTTTTTTCCCCCTCCACAGCCTGACCTGATTTAACTGGGCAGAACGGCGGTGCCAGATGTTGCCTTCGCTTCCCGCGCACTTTCGGGAGTTGGTGGCCATCATTCGCTCCATGAAAATTTCAAGCCGACGCTTCGGCTGACAGGACGTCATCCGGCCGTCCTCTGTTTGAAACGGACGTCCGAGAGGACAATAGAGAGTGTGTCTGAACGGGTTCACACACACACACACACACAAGGCCGTCTCACTCTTGCAAGTATTCCATGGTATCATGTTGATAGAAGAAGAAGAGAAATCAAGACATCAGGGGATAAAAGTCCTGGCAGCGTCTGACTTTCTCTGCTCCATTATTAAGCATAATGCAGCTGTTGCCTTTATTGATTTACTCCCCCCGCAAAAAAAAGGGCTGCAGTCCGTAAGTCTAAAAACCCTTTTTTTTTTTTTTTTTGTGTTTACTCGATCAATACTGAACGCAACATTTTTTCATCCCGTGCCCAGAAACATGTAGCGCAGCGGCGTTTCCCAGGGCCACGTTAAGATTGTGACTGATTCCCTCTGGAAAGCAATTTAAAACATTTAAATGCAGAGAGAGAGACTGCCATGAAACCTTGTCTGGGTCCCACCACTGCTGCGTTCCAACCCTCAACGTTTGACATTGGGGCTAAAACGTGCACCACTCGCGTTCCCGTCTGCAGCTGCAGAGAAGTTTGAATTTCAGCCACCAGATTTGACCCCTAAACTAGATACTGCTGCTTCTAATGTGACGCACGGCTCCATCAATCACCAGTGTGAGCCAAACACTGACTGACTTTGAGTCCCCGGCATCAAGTAGGTCTGTGTTTTGCTTGACAGGTTTATCGATGTGAACCTTTAATGACCAGCGGTGTCGTCCTTGAAGGTAAAGTTGTTATATGAAAGGAAATCTCTATGTTCATTAGTTCAATGTAAAATAAAGAAACCACTGAGGAGACTTTGTTGCAATTTTGCAGCATAACTGATTTCCAAATGAAGAAGAAATGGCCTGGTTGAAGGCCATTTTTCTTTATTAACAAAAAGAGAAAACTAATTATGTAGAGTGTAATGACAAAAGCCCTGAGTTCACTCTGTTTGCCACATAATGGGAGCCTCTTTGGTGGAGGCGGCGCTCCTCCTGTTTTACACCAAAAAAAAAAGACAGCTCGTGAACTAGGCCAATCGGGTTGATGCCATCTTGCTCATTTTGGCTGTTAAGAAATTAATGTTCTGTAGTGAAATGTCTTCATCTTCCATTCTTCTTCCTCTTTTCCTTTGCACAACTGCGACTCTCGCCTCGTTTCAATTTTTCCTCGCCAAGAAACTGGCACGTTTCCCCACCTTTCACACGCCTCCCTGCAGGAGTTTCACGGTAAATCCACAGGTTTCAGCCACATGTGAGGGAATTCACGCACAACCTTTGATTTGTAGAAACTCAGTTGCACTTAAAGAGCAAATCTAGGACATTGCGCGCTTGTAAAATTCAGCTCGTAAAGCAAAGTAGCAGTTTGACGTACTTCACCCAGCGACGCCCCCCACGTGTGCTGTTTTTGTCACTGATGCTACACACACACACACACACACACACACAGTGCAGGACCTGTGGATTTCAACTCTCCGGGACCGATCATTCGCGACAGCTCTCCAGTCGTTGCGAGCGGAGTCAGAGGGCCGAGCCAGGTAATGTTACGACGGGATTGGTAAGAAATACATTGGCAAAATAATCCCCTTGTAATGCAGCCCAGATAACCTTGTCAAAAGGCGGCGTTATCCAAAAACACATTATAAACCCACTGAAGTGTGCGGCAGCGATCGGGTCTCGCTTTTTATTTCAGCTCTTTTCTTATAATGTGACACCTCTCGGCTTACCGCCTTTGAAACGGGATAGCAGGGAGGAAAGGAGGCGACACACACACACACACACACACACACACACACACTTGATCTCTTTGAAATGTACACACGCTCCATGCAGCCCGCTAAGCCTGTTTGGGGCTTGGCGGGTTGCGATACGGCCGGCTTTATCCGATCCCCGGCCTTATCTTTAAAGTGCGTCTGAGCGAGTGTGACCACGCTCACCACCGATACAATTATGTCTTTTTATGTTCACGACCAACACATTTCTTTTTTTCTGATAAGCCTGTAGCCTGGACATGTTTTTATTTCAGACACAAATGAGGTTGAAAAAAAAATAAATAAAAAAAGCCGGCAAGGAAGCTGTGGAATTAGACCGACATCAGGTGAAAGTCGAAAGGGAGAAAAGCTGAGAGCTGCTGTTAGAATTTTGATCAGTCAGTGTGAAAGTTAGCAATTTAGTGAAGAAAAAGAAAGAGACAGCTTAGCCGTTGTTGCAGTGTCTTTTTACCATCTTTCCTGCTCAGCCAGAATTTCATAAAATAATGATGCAAAACACTGACACAACAGTTGTCCAGTTATGAAAACTCATGTAACACTTTTGGGCAAAAGTTTAGGGGAACTTTTCCTTTGAAATTACTTTTCTATCCAAAAGCATGCAACTGTTGAATCAATTGATACATTTTTGTCTTCTCTTTTGCTGTACATGTGAAATCACAAATGTTCAGAAAATTGTTGAGACTCCTTTGCAGCTCGTCCTGCTGCCTCCACGAGCTCAGCTACTGTTGCTAAACTGTGATTGGGCCGCGGCTGTTGCTGTGGGGGAGGAGCCTAAACTTGGTCTGATCGGCATCTTGCTACTGCGTGGGTCAATTCACTTTGCTGCTCCCGCTTTAGAATCATGATAATAATCTTTCTTTAGTCCGAAAAAAGACTTTTCGACTGAACACTCAGACGGAGACGCAGGTTCACCGAGAGAGTTGAAGTTGAAGTTGAAGTGATTGAGGACAGTGATCCGGTCGGGCAGGTCGCGTCTTTACTTAACAACAGCCTGCCAGTCAGCGGCCTAGCGGTGGCGCCCTCGAGACGGACGGACAAACTTCTCTCGGCCGATCAGCCAATCAAATGAGCAGCAGCCACTGTTGCTGCGACAGGCCTCTTGAAAGGAAGCGGAGAAGGCAGAGGGCTTATGAAGGGGTGGGGGGTAGTGGGGATATAAAACCTGACGGCCAGCTGCAAGCCCGATGTTTATATAGCCAGAGCCGGCGGGTCGCTGGCGAAGAAAGAGCCAAAGGAAAGAGGGGGAATAAAAAGAGAGTGAGGGGAGGACGGGAGCTTTATGGAGGCACTGTGGGATGGATGGATGGATGGATGGATGGATGGATGGGCCTCCAGGGAGAGAGGGAGGGGCAGAAAGGGAGAAGAGTGAAGTGAGGGAGGGAGGGAGGGAAAGGAAAACAAGAAACGGAGACGGAGGGAGGAGAAAAGAAAGCGGCAGGCGAGGAGGTCAAGCTGGGCCTGTGAAAGGCAGCTTTGTGCCAGCGAGGCTAAAAATACTGCTAATAGCGTCTGGACGCCCTGCTGCTTCCTCCGCACTGTGTGTGTGTGTGTGTGTGTGTGTGTGTGTCGCGGTGGCTCAGATCGCGTTACTCCCTGGTTAAGATTTAGGATTGACCCCCCCGACCTCAGCGCCCTGGCCCCGCCCACACACCATCCAGCAACACACATATTTCAACGCTCGCCTCCGTCGCCCCAACGCGCCCCCCCATTACTGCACCGCTACACAAACACACGCCCCGAGGCCCCCACTCTCGCCCTCCTCTCGCCCACCCGCGGGCTCATTTTTCTAAATTGCAAAGCGCCTCGTTTGAAGTGTGCAAAGAATTAGTGCTGCGGAGTAAAGTTACGATGATACGTTTCTCCCTGGCGACTCGCTACCGTATATTATAAAGTGGCCTCTCGCCGGCGCCCCCACTCCCAGCCACCCACCCCCGAAAAAAAAAAAATACACCCAGATGTCCAAACTATGCGAGGAGCCGGACGGAAGAGTCCCTGCGCTGCACTAAAGCGCAGCAACAGATGGAGCCGTCCCAAGATTTGTGATCGCGCTTCTAATTGTAAAATTAGGCTGAGTTGTCAAGGTGACGACTTCACTTCTGCAGCAGCAGTAGCAGGGAAGACGGGATGGAGGAGGTTGGATGCTTGCTCGGTTGTTTGGATGGATGGATGGATGGATGGATGGATGGATGGATGGATGGATGGACAACCAAACTAGCCTGAAGTGTGGGGTCACTTGGCCGGCGACAGGGGAACAAAAGCCGTTGAAAACAAAAGCGACATTGTAAAAAGGATAAAAGCAAAAGTGGAAAACAGAAGGGCTGAAAAGTGGCTGCGAGCTGCACAAGCATCAGGCCGGGCTCGGCGGGGGGTCTCCCAGCCCCGGCCAATCAGGAGGGGGAGAGAGAGAGAGAGAGAGAGAGAGAGAGAGAGAGAGAGAGAGAGACCCCGGAGAGATCAATAATGCATAAACACAAGCTTGCACAACAACGCGCACCAGGCGACTTGCGCCGACACATACAGCGTTATGCTTCAACACCCCCCACCCCACCCCCCGCCCCCCACCCCATCCGCCGACTAATGGTTTCCCTCGCACGCCCATCTTCTGTCTCCCAGCGGGGCGTCGTGTCGGTATTACCTGCAAACATTCAGTCAGTCATCATCATCCGGGTGGATTTGAATTGAGTGAATACATATGGATAAGGCGGGGGGGGGGCTGGGAGCCTGTAATCACTTTGTAAGTGACAAGATCCTTTTATCCACTTTTTCAGCCGTTGAGCCGCAGTGACAGACCGCCGCCACCGCTCTGACGGCTCCTGCTTTTACAACAATTATAATATATAATATCTCACCAGGCTCGTCCAATCACAGCGGCAGGGCGCTAGTGAGTGCTGTGAGCTCAGATCACTCAGGGGTGAACTCTGGGGGGGGCAATCAGAGCAGGTCAAGAGCAACAGTACTTTCTCCGCCGCCTCGGATCCTTTGCAGTCAAAGTCTTTGTCCATTCTTGCTGAGGTTGGCTAATAGCATCGTCGTAGCCACGTCTTAAACAAAGAATATGAACTTTAACAATCAAAGTGCAAATTCAGAGTGGGACAGTATTAGCCAACACACACTAAGTTGTGCGTGTGTGTTAGTGTGGATGGTTGTCGGTGTCTTTGTGCGGTTCGGTGACAAACAGATAATTTGTCCAGATTGTAGCTCCGCCTTCAGCCCAAGACTGTTAAGGGTGGAGTACAGCACCACCACCAACCACCGATCAGTGACGCAGAGGCCATGGATGGATGGATGGATGGATGGATGCAATGGAGACAATTTCAGGTTTTCTAATGCAGTTACTGGCCTGTAATTGCGAGCAGTGTGGTTGAGAATTGAATGGACACGAGAACCAGAATAACAACAACTGATTCATTATAGCTACAAAAAAATAAAATGATTTTACTCCCTTGTGACTCGGAAAGAGAAGCTGCCTTAACAAGTCAGCGCACACTCACAGTTACAAGCAAAAGTGAGTAAACAGCAAAACACGACGCCATGACAATGTTCCTGGAAAAAAAAACGCAAAACGATCCTTGTGAGCAACAATTTGACAGCTGTCACAAAAATTGTCATAATCATTTTCAATTTTTTTTTTTTTTTTTGGTTTCATTACTTTTTAAAGTAGCTGAAGAAGAAAAAACCCTCCTCTATGTCAGTACGAGCTTGAAAACAGAAGATTCCCTCATCAGCTCTGAAAATAGAAGGGTTGGGATTATCCTTTTTTGGGGGGGGGTCGGGCGGGGGGTATAAGTGGCCAGTGAGAGTACGTGGGGCAGAAATGAGAAAGAAAGAAAAATCACATCAATTACACGAGGCCGCCGTTGGAGGGAACAAAGAGGATTTGATGACCCAAATGAGGAGACGCGCTGAGCTCAGACGTGAGAAACGTCTCATTCAGAGTGAATCGGTTCCACACGTCAACGGCCGAGTGTCGCCTTTTCATCCCCGTCTTCCTGTTCGCCGCCACTTGGCCTTTATTGTCCTCCAGCAGCCGTTGCGCTTCTTCTTCTTCTTCTTCTTCTTCTTCCTTTGTGTCTTTACACACAATCCACGTACTTAAATGTCATTCCGTCCTTACATTTACCAACACACTCTCTCTCTCTGAGACGGCTCTTTCGGGCAAAAAAAAAAATACATTGCCTTTCTCTCTCCTCTGATTCAGCGCAGACACCACCGCTTCATCCTCTTCTTTACACTCGCAGCTCTTTTCAGCAGTAATGAATGCCCTAATCTGAAGGGGGAGATGATTTCATCCAGAGCTTTTAGCTGCTGGATGGAGCATGAAAGCGTCCCGGCTCGTCCCTCTGGGACTTTGTTAGCTAACAAGGCTGACTTTGCTCCCTCAAAAAGCTAATTATCAACGGCGAGGCTTCTTTTCTGACCATCAAAATCCGTTACTCTGCATGACTTTTTTTCCTTTTCCTTTTTTTTTTTTTTTTCCCGGAAGAGCTGCAACTGTGAAGATTCCTGGAGATTCTATTTTTTTGGTTGTATCTGCAAAGACGTGCTTGTCCTGTTTAATCCGTGCAAAGCTGCTGCTGCTCCGTCTATTAAAGCAAAGCTCCCACATCGATGAAGGAACGTCTCATGAAACCAGTGGGACTGTGTCCTTGTGCAGCCCTTTTGTGGAAAGGAGAAAAAAGAATGTCGTAAAGTAAGTTGGTTGTAGATTTGGATGAACAGAAGCATGGGTGCAGACTCGTGCACACAGGTATAAAGTATAAATGAGACCCGCTCTGTCGTAGTGAACCTACATTATGCTGAACCTTGAAGTACAAAATGTGCAGCCAACACATTTCGCCCCTCCCCTCTCCTCTGCCGCCCTCTGCCCTGTGACATATTCGCGGTGTCTGGCCCCAGATTCAGATGTGAGAAATGTATCTTTAACCCGCATTGATTCGAGTGTCACAGTGTTGAAACAGGAAATCGCAGCCAATGTTATTTGACTAAAATGTCAGAGCTTTGCAGAGGTCACTGCATTGTGAATGTGCAGGCGGAGACGTGCGCAAGCTTTGAATACAAATTCTACTGGGACTAAAAAAAAAAATTCTGAAGTTCAAAACGATTGTCGGGGTTCAAAAAGCCTGAATCATATTCTAGATTAAAATATGGCATATTAAAAGCAATTTTCCAATCATATTTTTTTTTGTATCACATCATCTAAATATTCATCAATAATTCCGCAGTCTGTCTCCAGGAAACAGCATACTTAACCCTCTGTTTACAGCCTTATTGCTAAAAATTGCTAAAAGGGCTGCAAATTCCTGCTCAACCTGAAGCCCTGACGGACCTGCCACAAAGTTCAGGGGCGGTGCCCACATCTGATTGGGGGGTGTGGTCACCTGATACCTGAAAGAGCAGCCCTTTTCATTTGCCCTTTGTGATGTCACAGAGGGTTTTTAACAAGTTCTAGCATTGACACAGACTATGGCAACACAACATTGTTCCAATTGTTTTCCTGCTCAGTGGTGCATCTGCCCACTAGAACTGTTGCCATATATTTAAGTGCTTTCAGATGTATCCATGAAGTGACATCCGTCAACCCGCCGCGTCACTCGCCGTCGGTCAGCGAGAGGCGTCAGTCAGCGCAGCTTTTTGTGCTTTTGGTGAAGCTGGACGCGGCGGCTGCTAAATAATGGACCTGGTGGTGGTCGTTTGGCGGCCGATTCGTCATGTTATCGATTTTCCATCCGCTGCTCCGTCAAAGCTGACCGGAGGCACTCTTTCATTCCCAGCCACACACAAACACAGACAGACAGACACCAGTAAGCAAACAGAAACGTTTGACCTCACGTTACATCACGCAGCGGCGCAGCAGGAAACTACATTAAGGAAAAAACTACACACAAAGAGGTTTATTTGGTCATGTGACCACGTATGGCAGCGGTGCCGGTTTTTCACTCAGACAAACCTTTTTGTGAATCAGCCACTAAGAGACGGAGGAATTAAAAATGTTGTTGGAGCATTTAGCAGCTTGGAAATTATTGTTATCATTCTTGTTGTTGTTGCTTCCACTCTCTCCTTTCCACATGCAAGGTCGCCGTTGCTTTGTCATATCACTGCCACATCAAAAATAGAAAGCGTACTTGAACAACATTTCATTGGGGACATGGCAAGGATGTTTTGTTTTGTTCATTATTATTCCTTATTTTTATTTTTTTCCTCCTCTTTTTAGAACGCCAGCGACTAATTTACAAAAATCCCTCTAAAGGGGCAATTTAAACATGTTCCTGTAGCAAATAGCTTTCAAACACTGTGAATAATGCACACAAGCTAATGAATAGACTCTCCTTCTTACTCCAACGGTTCATTATGCTAATGGAATTCCCCCCTTAAAGCTGCCGTATCTGCCTTTATTTTAATATTAAGAGAAGAGAGAAAAGGGGAACTGCAGGAGGAAGGGAGAGAAAAAATATTTTCTTGGTTAATTTAAATTTCACCTGTGAATAATAATTCAGCAGTGAGATGATGTCGGCGTGGAACTAGAACACGGCGCTAGTGGATTATTAGAAATGGACTGTCAACCAGTCATCTTCATAACAAAAATACAAATGTGACTGCGACTGTGTGTGTGTGTGTGTGTGTGTAAGAGAGAGAGGGCCGACAGGGAGAGTGTGTTAATGGTCGGGCGGTGGATAAAGAAGGAGAACCAGGGGATTTTTTTTCTCTCTCTCTCTTTGTGAATAATGCATAAGCTTTGAATCTGTGAGAGGCCTCGGCTAAGTAGCTTGGTAGGAAGACAGTGGTGCGCTTCACACACACACACGCGCGCGCACACACACACACGCGCACGGACGCACAGTGTCATCACAGTGTCCTGATGATGCTGCTTTTTTGGATCAAATGCCAAAAAAACAGTTCACACTTTTCAAGCAGCTCCCAGTTTGCTGGAGGTCACCAGAGGTCAAGCTCAGAGTCCGAGCACGTTGGCACCTCTGACCCGCTATAAGGTGAAACGTGTTTGTCAGATGTTGCTGCTCCATTGCCTCCACCAGCACGATGCACTTCCTGCACCGGTGGAGGAGGCCAACGCCTGCACAGAGTCAGTGGCCTTCAGCCGACGGGATCCTTCAAAAGCACTCAAGATTTGCATCAGCAGCTTCTTGTCATCTTCTTTCATCAATAGATCTGACTGAATGTGGTACATTTTTCATCCTTCGTTAATGCACGACCGATGATTTACAAGCTGAGTTGTTTTTTTAAGACGTGTGCAGAAATACACGTGCACAGCTTCACAGCTTCCCATGACCACTAAATGCTTTACACGTCTGCTTCTCACTTACGATCATGTGGACTGACCCGCTGACACACACCCACCCACACACACACACACGTCCCGACTGTGAAACACTTTACCCAACCTGGCAACCCATTGCCCTGTTAGTTAAAAGCTTTCCGATTGGTCTTCCTCGGATCTGGTTTCACTTTAAAGAGCCTGCGGGAAGCGGAGCCGCTGGCCATCGGCGGGAAAACATCGCGCTGGTGTTCCGGGAAAGTGGGAGTGCTGACCGGCAGCGAGATGGATGGATGGATGGATGGACGGACGGATGAATGGATGGATGGATTGATAGATGGATGCAGACGGAGGAGAGAGTGAAGTGAGGAGGGTCAGTTCTAATCAGTTTATCTTAAACCACTGGACTTCTTCCTCACCCGCTCACTCACCCATCTCACCCCGTGTCATCCCGTTTCACCCTGTCTCACCCCGACTGCTTTTATTGGCTCAGATTCTCCTCCTTTTCTTTTATTGTAGCCATCACCAAATTCCACTCGTTCTTCCTCCTCACATTCCTCCTCTTGCTTTCACCCTGTTTCCTTGCATTTTTCTCCCCCTCCATGTTCTTCACCTCACCCGTCTCTTTTACTCCATTCAGCCCCTCCCACCCTCTCCCGCTCTCTCCTCCATCTATTCATCCCTCCATTCATCCCCTCCGACATAATGTGCATCTAAGTGAGTTACCAGCATAAAACAAAGTGGATCCCATCGCCACGGCGGTTACATCACCCGACCGAGATGATGGACTCGGCTGTTTATTCTCTGCTGCTGCTGCTGCTGCTGCTACTACTGCTGCTGCTACTACTGCTGCTGCTGCTGCTGCTGCTGACAAGGTTTCTGTCTTTCAGTTTTGACCCCACTAACAACCAACCAAACAAAAAACTGCAGCTTGTTTCATTTATTAAATTTCACAATGGATTAAAATTCTTTTCCACCATTTCCGGCTCGGCTGTTCATCACAGGGACATCGAGTCAAACCGCTGACTGTTTTTCCTCTTGCTGCTCTAAAGTCTGGATCACTCGTCAGCTTTTTGTTTAGATGCAGCATTTCTGATTTATTTAATGATCTTTTTTTGGTTCCCAAGGTGCCCAGCAGGTGCTACAGGTGTTGCCTTTCCCTCTCCTATTAAGCAGCTGTTTTACTGTAAATGCGTTGCTGCGCACTCCTCCACTCTGCCCTCAACAGCTGGCCATGTGCATCTGTTTGCACATTTCCCCAATCATCATATTTAAGGTGAGACGAAGAGTGTGATTTGACTTGTGAATCTCGTCCCAAACCTGCAGTGAGACAAAAGAGCTTTTTTTTTTTTTTTTTAAAGGGTGAAATTGCAGGCTGACACAAAGCAGATTAGTTAACAACAGAAGCAGAATGTTAATTTTAATTTTACCTATTTTTTCACTCACCCAGGGGAGAGCACATTTTGAGGAGTTAATATGAATTTCTACGCTTTTATGTTTCTATCGGCTCCGTTTCTCTCTCTCTCTTTTGGTTCATTTTTCTGTGTGTGACAAAACACTTCAACCGCACTACAGAATTTCAATTAAGAGTCATGCGCTTGCATGTAAACAATGCTGCCTCTGTTTGTTTCCTGCATCCAAATCCGCTCACTTCCTCTCCCCGCGGAGCCGCGACTTTCCGGCTTTCAGCGGTTCGGTTGACATTTCACAGAATGGATTTGATTTGACCTCTGCAGGGAGAAAAAAAAAGAAAGAAACAAAACAACACTGAAAGAGGAACACCTGCACTAATTTGCAGCCGTTCTATCGACGTGTCTGCTTCTCGTGGCAGCGAACACAATGGCCCCGCTGATAAACAGCCCATATTGATTCAACACGCGACGTCGTCAGCGGGAGAATTTAGAATCCGAGTCCTTGAAAAAGCCACAGGAGGACATTTTTAAGTGTGAGTCTGCGGGGATTTTGTTTACCATCGAGGCCGGCGCTAATTAGAAACAACAGTGGGAAAGCAAGCCGCCGCGAGCCGGAGGAGAAAAAGTCTCTTCTGCACGTGGACGACCAGGAAAGTGAAAAAAAAGAAAAAAAAGGAATCACATGCATGCGACAGAGCGGGAAACCGCTACTTGTATTGAGTGTGTGGCAAACGGGACACGTTGTCGAAACCAGGTGACTCACATGCTGACACACAAAACGGACAAAGGCAGCAGGAAGCACGGTGTGCGGCGATGGCCATGAAAACCAGGTTTTCAACTCGCACGTTTAGTCTGAAGAATCATCCGACACAAACAGAAGATGCTGCTGCCGAGTTTTCCATCTTCCAGAGTGAGAAGTCCAACGTTTGAAAAGATCAAACAAGCCAAACAACATATTTGGCTGAAAAACCCCTTTAATGATTGATTTCCAAAGAAAAGCAAAAATGAGATGAGATGCCTGTAAATGCAGAAACTAAAATATGGATCAAAACACAAGTTTGAAAAAAAAATTAAAAAATAAAATAAAGATATTCTGGTCAAGATTTGACTGAGAGGAGGTGAGATGCCTTCACCCGACTCACCCTCACACTTGCCCTCACGGCCTCGCCCGCCTCCAAATGAGGGAAAACCGAACCTCCTGCAGCCGTATCGCAATATCAGTTTGGACACTCTACACACACACACACACACACACACACTGAGCTGAGTGTTAGAACCTTAATCTCATTCATTCTTTTTCCCCTCCTCACTCACCAGTCGGTGACGGGAAGAGAAAATGTTGCGTCACGTTGCCACACTCGGCTTCCAGGAATCTCAGCTTTCTTTTCCTTTTTTCTCAACCCCGCTACTTCTATTTACCCATAAGTCTTTGTAATCTGTTTAGAGCGCTCACGTGGAACTCAGAAAGTGCTCCGTCCTCGCCGCACAACTCATTTATCAAGCGAGATTAAGAAAGAGTCTGAAAAGTTTTTTTCTTTTTTCTTTTCTTTAAACGCGGACTATCAGACACCCTTTTCAGCTGCAAGTGAAATTGGAGCCAGTTTTGTGTTGTGATTGCGCATTTGAGCTGAGGTTGATAAAAACCTCCAACACTTTGTGTTGGCTGTGTGATTTATTTGCCAACCGCTCACAAAAAGACACAGCAACAACTTGAAAGCTCAGTGTGCAATAAAGTTTCGCAGAATTAGACACCAAAAAAAACAAAAAAGCAAAGAAAACTTCAAGGTTTAATGGGTGTGATTACTTAATTGAATGAACATTGATCCATTACAAAGCCATTCACGTCTGGAAAAGATTGAGCCCTCTGTTTACAGCCTCCTGTAAAAAATACAAAACAAAAATGAGTTATTCTTACTTTTTCTTCCTGCCAGAAGTGATGTTAGTCCATTTGAAATGAGAACAGAAGAAGTTGGTGTAGAGGGGCGGAGCCAAAACCTGACTGAGCAACCAGAAAATACAAAGTATGAGTGCCCTTTGAAAAATCACACTACTTGGGTTGTTCACGAAAAGACCATTTGTGGCAGCACAAGAACCATCTGTAGTGGAATACTGAGGGCAACATTGTCTCTCATTTGTGCACGCGTAGGCGTGTGTCTATGTGTGTGTGTGTGCATGTGTGTATGGCTTTTACAATATGAGAACCAAATGTCTGTGCGATGTTACTGAGTGACGGAGAGAAAAAAAAAAATCCTCCTGCGTCAGGACATTTAGACATCTGCAACCAGTTCAGTGACTGTAAGGTTTAGGCGACAGGAAATGAATACAGTGTGTGTGTGTGTGTGTGTGTGTGTGTGTGTGTCTGAAATGGTGGTGAAACTCAACGTGTTGTCAGATCCCAGACATGAATTGTGTATGAAACATCTCAGATGAACTCTTCACCCCAAACTCACCTCTCTTTCTCACACACACACACACACACTTACACAAACACACACACACACATACAGAGAGAGACAGACAGAGACACACACGTCTCACACTAAGTTTAGAACGGTTCTTTCCCCTCGTGAACATTTTTTCTTATTTTTCTCTCTCAGTTTTTTCTTCTTCTCATTTGTTTGTTTGAATAATACCCTCCTCCCCACCCCCCCAACCATCATGTCTCTGCCGCTAACCTTCCAGTCAATCTTGAATTCGCTCTCAGATTTAATCCTTTGTGGTTTGTAGGAATTTGCATTTGGTTCCGGTCCCCCCCGTCACAACAAATATTTGTCTTTGGATTGTTTTGCTTGTGTTTGACAGCAGATCGGCGGCACTTCTGTTTTGTTGTACTGTTTTGGGATATTGTGTGTGTGTGTGTGTGTGTGTGTGTGCGTGCGTGCGTGCATGCCAGGGCACAGATGCCTCTGTCCAATGGGAGTGTGTGTATTTGTGTGCGTAGAGACTTGGTTGTGACTAAGTCTTCATGTCACTTTTCATCACATTTTTTTCTTCAAATAATATTTTTTTTTTGTCACTTTCAATGTTAAATAAATACCCTGAAGAAACTTACAGATAGTAAAAGATTCAAAACTGCAAAATTAGAAAAAATACATTTTGAAATATGTAAATGTAGACAACTTAATATGACTCCTAGCTCCACCACTATGCAGATGACACCCAGCTCTACCTGTCCTGCAGCAACTCACGTGCTTCCAATTAAAATCCGTATCATTTATAATCTATCCTACTTTTCAACTTCAGGGCAATCAGCAGCCTGGGGCTGAAATCCTTCAGATAAATTGAATATTCAAAAATAACAAACAAAACAAACAAAAATACACTCCATGTTGTTGTGAAATGTCAATTTTTCATTAAAAAAAAAATGTTGAACATATTTTCAAATATGTATTTGGCTTGTTTACAGCCAGTAACAGCAGGTCTTCTGCCAGGGCGCCGTGTGTTACCAGCAGGTTGAAAACAGAAGCCACAGGGGCCACACACTTGTTTTTAAAGCTTCAAATTATGTCTGAGAGCAACAGACCTGCGTTCGGCAGTTTGCGGCCGCAGATAAAAAATGATGGCCAGAAGCTATTAATAAGGGAGAAATAACACTGAGTCGTGCGCGGGCGGGTGAAAAACCAACAGCGTCTTCTATTAGCACGTCCTTCGCGCGGTACGCCTCAGTCAAAGTGAGCGCCATAATCACGTTAACTGGTTTTGTCAGAGCCATCAGTCACACGCAACAAAATGCAATTTGCCGCTAATGAAGTGTGACATCATTAGACGTTGGGACAGCAAGATCACCTGCCTCCCACCCTGGAAATTCACATGTTAGCAAAGCAAAAATGGCGGCACGTGTTGACGTGACGGGGTGGGGCGTAAAAGTAACTGCTTAAGAGAACATTGTCGAGGTTATGAAACAATTAGGATTTCAGAGGGGACTCAGTAGTTGAGTAGAAATCATTTTTGTTGTATGTTTTAATTTGTACTAATGAGAAAAGTCAGACACTTGCAACCGGCAATGGATCGTCCAGACAAACTTCACCCCGTGAATCTGAGCTCAGGAATAAGCGGGTATTGAAAATGGATGGATGGATGGATTAGTTAACAGAGACAACTTGCAGAAGCTTCCTTTATTTCAGGGCTGGCTGACCTCAGATCAGTCTGCCTGGGCCTTTGACCGGAAAAATAGCTTGTGCTGCACCCTGATGACCCGAGGAACCGGTCTGAGGAACCAACTGAGTGCTCATAAGGACGAACGTCCAGGATGCACACCAACTTCTATCCAACTACAACACAATTAAGCACTGCAACCAAGTCACCCTCCTGATGCATGACATCATATCACCGATGGTGTCAACACGCTCTCCACTCGGCCAAAAGTTCCAGAGCTGTGACTAACACTGCGGATGTGATCAGAAGGAGAGATCGCAGTAATCTCACCACATTCTTCGGTTCCATCAACACGCCTCATTAAAATGGTTGCATATTTTAAAATCCTGGAAAAAAGAAAACACGGAAGAGAAAAGGTGGAATAGTTTCAGGTCCCAGGACGCAACAGGGTAGAAACTCAGCTGCTAGAATAACACCTCCACAAGTTTCACCTGCCGACTGAAGCTTTTGCGGCAACGTGTGTGCACATGCACGTGTATCGCCGCCGCTGCTGCTACTGCGTGTGTGTGTGTGTATGCCAACACGGACGTGCACACGTGTGAGCGTCACCTTTCGTTCCCCACACTTACCCAGCTGTCAGCCTGTGATTGATTGGCTGCCAAATGCTACCTTCAGACGCATGCGCGTGCTCACATGTACAAACACACACACACGCAGAGTAAAGTCCATTATGCCCCTATCTAATCGTAATGGAAGACAGATGTAAGGTGTTGGGGAGGCTCTCTCTCTCTCTCTCTCTCTCTCTCTCTCTCTCTCTCTCTCTCTCTCTCTCACACACACACACACAGGCATACGAAGGTTGTGAGTTTCACCCGACATATGAGGACAGACGTGACATTACAAGGGATTCTTTTCTTTCACACATGGACACACTTCTTTCCGGGCTCAGGTTTTACACACACAGACACACACACACACACACACACACTTGGACAGTGCGGTATCCATTTAGCGTGCTTAGCTGTTGCTGACAACAATGATCAGAAGTCTCCTTGAGACGGCTCGGTAAGAAGGTGAGCTGTCCCCTTCACTAAAACCACTCATTACTCAATTCACTGCCTGGATGAATGGCCATGGCATGAGCCATCCTGGTGTGTGTGTGTGTGTGTCTGAGTGCACTTGTGGACCTGGACATCATTTCACACTTGAGGACTGCACAGCCGACACCCAAGGACCACGGCTGCTTATTTTGCTGCTCAGTCTCTTTCTGTTGTTGTTGTTGTTGTTGTTAAGTGGTTCGATTGATCAGTTTGTGTTCCTCATCTAAAAAATGAGACTTGTTATTTTTGTGGAAGCAGACACTAAACTGCCCTCAACGACTGCTTGGCTGTAGACTGGGATGAGCGATCCTGCAATGTCATGGCGAAAACAGGCCGACGCGTCAAACGTGTGTCTCTTGGCGGGAGCCACTCGGGAACCGTGGCAGCAGCGTCGCAATCGATGGCGTCACTCGGGCCGATCTGGGCGGATCTGCGAGAGCGACGGGCCGAAGCGGTCGGCGTCGATCAGCGCATCCACAATTATTGCTGGGGTGCAGGGATTCCCTGGGAAGGTTCCACCCATAGAGGCGCAATCGATAGTTTTCACTTTAACCCTCAGTTGTACCAATGACAAGGCTGACTGTGCATGGGGTGGGAAAAAAAAAAAAAATATATATATATATACACATGTGGGAGGAGGACTCATTTGAGGATTTTAATCTCCTGCAGCGTTTTGGGAAACTGAAGCCTTTTATCTCCTCCCAGTGCTGAAAAAAATACTTTGGAAAAGCGGGAAAATTATTAAGAAGTTTTCAAATATGGCCTCGCTGACCTGCCAATGAAAACGCCCAGCCCGCCCATCAGTCCCCGCCCCTCAGGACTCTCTGTGACATACTGGGGTGGGGTGGGTGATCTAATAGCAGTTTTCTTGCCGTCCAGTCCATAAACTGCAACGTCATTGTCCTCGTTGGCCGTCAGCGGGACGGAGAGCAACGCTCAGGTGTGAAAATAATACTCCCCCGCTCAATAAAGGACAAAGAGCCCCGGCCTCCTCTTAACGATCCGTCTTGGCATTAATGACCCGTCTGCGTACTAATGACCCGGCCTTCATAATGACTAACTGATGATGTGGGAGGGGGTGTTAGCCTCCCCTGCGTGCTCAATATCTGCAGCCTTTGATTGAACATCCTCACAATAAACACTTTTTCAATTTGGCTCCCCCGCACCCCACCGACCACCTCCTTCTTTTCTGGTACCCTCACCCCCCACCCCTCCCCCAACCCCTTTTTCCTAATGACCAATTGACGATGTGGGAGGAACAAAAAGCGGAGGGAAAGTTTGATGGTGAACTTTATCGATACTTGCTGATATGGGGAGATTAATACGCGGATCTCAATCTGCACCAGGCTGAAAGAGGCTGAAGGGGCCGTCGCCCGTTGGTGGGTAGGTGGGTGTAGGCATGGCAGATAGGACTCAAGATTTGTTTTTTTCTTTTTAGACACGATTGGCTGATAGAAAAAGAGGTCAAATGACTAAAGATTCATGCAAAACCACTTTGGCTAATATTTGAATTAGAAACAGAAGTCGTCGTCGTAGAATTGGTGCGTGTGTGGGTATCTCGTCTCCACTTTTTACTCAATATTTTCGTGTGGGTGAGAGGAAACAGGCCTCTTCTAGCCCCGCCCGCTGGCGCCGGCGCTGCCGACACGGGCTCAATAAGCCGATGAATGATGAGCGCCGAGTTTATCTCGGGTCAGCCGCAGCCTTCAGGGACGGGAGATAAATATGTTTTAAAGTTGATGCGGCCAACGTTTTAATTAAACGAGTCAGGATATGAGGGCTTCATCCCAGCACCCAGACGCCCAGCTGCATTTAAAAAAAAAAAAAAGGAAGGAGGGGCGGGTGGCCTCGTATTCTCCAGCAGCCAAACTTTCCACCTCGTGTGTGTCATCATGAATGATTAATCGATGCTCATTATGCAGCGGCCGTATACGATGATGTAGGCGAGGAGCAGAGGGGGTTGGGGGGTGAACCTGGTCAATAGTTGGACTGCGAAACGCAGGCAACTCAGCTGAGCTGCTGCTTGCTTTTTTCAGCCTTTAGGCTTCAAGATGAAATCTGACTATAAAGTGTGATTCACCTGACGATCACCTGGGGAGCAACACTAGGACACAATCCTCCTACTGCTCAATTAAAAGCGTGAGTGTTTTTGTTTTCCCTTCATTGGAAGTGTATTATTGCACAATCTCTGTGGAGAAATAAAGGCACACACACGCGCACACACACACACCTACACACCTACACACACACACACACACACACGAATGCGCGTGCGCACGCACCAAAAAAGAAACAAAAAACAAATTGCGGCTCTCCAAAGACAGACAATGATGTGGGAGGAGAGGCTGATGTTGACTCCCGAGTTTGTCATCAAGAGAAGTCGAGGAGTTTAAAATGGTATTCAAATGAATGACTTGTCTCTCTATTCTCTAGACTGAAGTAATAATTCTAAGCAGGTTCTATTAAATCCAAAGCAAAAGTTTCAGCCGCTGGTCAAGACTTACGGGTTGAGGTTGCATCATCAACAATCCTCAACAATCTTCGGCTGTGAGCTTTTTTCCCCTTGAAAGTGACCAAATAATAATAATAGCAAAAACATAAACAATAATTTGATTTTCCTTTGTCTTTCAAAAAAATATTTTTTTCAGTGGTAAAGGTTTTTAAGTTTGGACAATTATTGTCTTTGCTTATAGTTTAAAGTAATTCCAGCGCAACAAGGTCATTTTCTTCACAAATCCCCACGAGCCATATGTATCACTAGCCATTTAGCTAATGGAAGCTATCTAGCCGCACTCAACATTTGCTTTTATTATCGTTGCGTTTTAGTTTTTTTTTTTTTTTACTAGTGATTTATGGGCAGCAGTCCCATTTTAATGGCTTAAGAACATTTTACTGTCTTTGAGCCCAACCTCATTGTAAGACCCTCAGCGTTAATTCTCTCCACCCATCTTCTGTAATAATTTGGCTGTTTTCAATCCATGAAGTCTAAAAGCTTAAGTACAAAAATCGGGGGCTTTTTTTTGGAAATGTGGTAACAATGAGCGGAAAACATGCTATATTCAGACGAAGGATAAATAACCTGGTTGTGAATCATGCCCTCTAAAGAGTTTGGGGTTTACGGTTCATCGCAGGGAGGAAGTTGTGCTCGGAAGCTACTCATTAAAATCAAAACACTGCCCTGCCCCACGAGACAGAAGGAGAAAATAAATGCACGTTTGGGTAATAGACAACCTCTGTTTGCAATATCGCTCTTGCTATACACTCATATTTTCATGTTGGAAATAAAAGATGTGGTTAGCAGCAGAAGAAAGCTGACTCGTTAGCACGAAAGTATTTTAAAAAAAAAAGAAACTGAAGAAAAGGGTAAAAAATAAACTGTGGCGTCTCTCACATACAAAGTACAGCCTTAGTCCGCCAGGAAAAGCCTCTTTACGATGCCTTTATTATGTAACACGACCCTACACAAAACCCATCCGCTTCAAATAACATGTGCAATTATGTTTGCGTATCCATACGAGGCTGAGACACACAAATGTTCTCCAGTAATGATGTAAAATGTCCCGGGAGGGTCACACCAACATTATGCAGCAGGAGCTCAGCGAGGCTAATTAGCCGACGAGCTAAAAGCTGCCGTTATGTTCAGAAAGCCACGTTTGTAAATTTGGGACTCACAAGTGGAAATTAGAATTTATGCAAAACTGTAGGCGGCGTAAGTGTGAGGAACTGTTGCGTGGTGCGTGTAAACATACACGATTACAGCTGCATTTCAGTCAGCCAACTCAGGTTTGAAATGTTTATTGCAGCGGCAAATGCATGTTTCATTTAACCTCATCGCCGCCCCCTGATGGTCAGCTTAGAGGCAACAAGGACGTCTACGAGGACGCGTCTATCTCTCCAGGATCGCTTTGTTCACGGTAGCATGCAATAAAGAAAATCAAAAAATCCTAAAGTTTCAATGTCAAGGTTTAATTTTTTTTTTTTCTTATTCTACACACGTGTTCAAGTCAAGTCAGCTCAACTCAAGTCCAGACTGGCAGCAGTCAAGGTTCCGCAGGTGCCTCAAGGTTAAAAACGTCTACAAGAAAACCATGAGCAGGAATATGACGTGAGGAAATTAAAACAATAAAAACTGCATCTTCCTCGTCAAGGCAAAACCGCCTCTGTGCTGCTGCTGCTTAGACAATACGGCGCACGTCAATGAAAACACAAAGGCGGCTTCATCATGAACAGCTTTATTTTTTATTCATTTTTTTCCTGGTATTCGCTGAAATTGAGACAATTAGATCACTGCAGAGTTTCTTCACGCAAATAGAAATTGAACTTTTGTAAAAGTTACTAAACCAATTTAGTAGATTGGCCATTTCCAAGTTGCCCACAGTCTCTCTGTTGTTGCCAATGCAGCACGAGGTTGTGCCGATTTCTGGCCTCGAACTTTCAGCAACACCATCCACACACACACACACACACACACCAATGAAGGCTGCATCTCTTTTATCAATTTCTCACTACTATTTTACACAAGACTGTGCTCATAGCGCTGCATGGCGGGGGCGGTGGGGGGGGGTGGCGGTGAGAATGATGCACAGGTGTAGAGATGAACAGACTGGACCGCAGTCGCCACGGTGATGAGATGCAGCGTTGACATTTTGTTGGAAAACATCCTGCGTTTGGCCCCCGAGCCGGCGACCAGTCCACTCACTGAGAGGCTCCAAAGAGTTGGCTGCAGAAATTTGCATGCTGACACACACACACACACACACACACACACACAGACACACACTTTCCCTCAGACACACACATCAAACATGTTATTAGCGTGTGCTAATGAGCGTGTGTCCATAAAGTGTCTCCCCCTGCCTGCCGGTTGAAAGCCTCGCCTCTGATTAAAGCAGTGTGATGACTTCTCATGCGGGCCAAACACACACACATGCACTCTCTCTCTCTCTCTCTCTCTCTCTCTCTCTCTCTCTCTCTCTCTCTCTCTCTCTCTCTCTCACACATACATGGAGACGCATGCCTAGCCTGTGGTCTTGAGCATAATGAGTTCTTACTGTGAGTGTACGACGGCTAAATACCTACTGCAGCGACTTCTCCGGGCTAAAAACAGACCAGGGCCTCATTTGAGTTTAAATGCAGGAGAAAAAAAACAAAAAAAAGCGAAACCTCAACTGTGCTGGGAAGACGTGCGTGAGGCGAGGCTCTCAACCGGCGTGCGTTCCAGTCGAAAAGTGCATATTTTTGTGTGCTTGGGCCGCCGTCTGCGTGCACGTCTGTCTGAACAGAGTGATGAAGAGGAATCATCTCGATTCAATTAGAGCTGCTATTTTCTGACAGAGCTGATCTTTGCACCAGTGATTTTGCGCGTGTGTGTGTGTGTGTGTGTGTGTGGGCTTCCAGGTATCAATTTCCAGCAGAGGCAGAGGCCACAGATTGTTCTCCATTCACAATAATGCGGCACACACACGCCCACACACACACACACACACACGCAGAGCAGCAGCAGCAGCAGCGTGCAGACTCGGGCGGAGGCAGCGGGGAAGCCGCCGCCAGCACGGTGAGGTAATACAAATGCTAATGTCGTCTCCTCCCCGTCGTGCATCCTTTCAACGCTGCCCTGAACTCGTCCGCCTCAAATTATACGAGAACCTCAGGTGGTGGGAAAAGAAGGACAAGGAGAAAAAAGACAAAGTTAAAACGTCAGTTTGGTATTATTGTCATTATTAGTAATTATTCGTCATTTTTTTAAAAATAATGTTCAACACTACCAGTCAAAAGTGTGGACACACCCTTTGAATTTAATGTATTTTCTTTCATTCTCATGGCTATTGACATTGTAGTTTCTCACTGAAGGCATCAAAACTATGTATGAGCACACGGAATTATGTAGGAAACAATAAAAGTGTAAAATTGCTCAAATGCGTTTTGTATTTAAATTCTTCTAAATAGCCACCTTTCATCAAAAGCATATTTAGAGCTATTTAACTGTTTTTTCTTTTGCTGCATGAATATCTTGCTCATATATTTGACGTCTTCAGTATCTATCTACAACGTAGAAAGTTGTAAAGGTAAAGAAAAAACATTGTTGTAGAAAGTGTGTCCAGAATTTTGACTGGTAGTGTGGTTAACTTAGGAGATGTGCTATCAGCGCGTCACAAAGCTCTGCATATTTTTTTTTTTTTTTTTCGGACAGACATTTCCTTTCATTTTAAGCAACTACAAAAACGTTTGAATTAATGAATCAATAAATGAATGAATGGACTTTTCTTTTGATTGTTCCTCTTGCCTCAGCTCATCAGCTTTCCACATGGCGCCTGTTCCACCTGCTCTGTTTTCATTATCATTGGTGGGACACTCAGAGGGTCAACGCAGCCCTTTTTAATTTTCAAAGTGAGAAAAGAGAAACGCTGAACCTCGTCTAACGACCTCGTTCGTGTAGAATTATTTCTCAATTTGCTGGATGTAAAGAGAGCCGAGTTAAAAAAAAAAAAAAGAAAAAAGAAATCTGCTTCTGCACTTAGTGAATTGTGAAGGACAAAGTTAATTGGAGGCAGCTGTCATTGATTTCATTACGGAGGTAGTCGTACAGTGCGAGAATGGTGAGATGGAAAAAAAGAAAGAAAAGAAATCATTAATATTGGCGTCAGCGTGAGACTTTTTCTGCCACCAGCCATTTTAATGTCTCTGGTCCTTGATTGGTTGTCGTGGTGCTGGATTATATTGTACCTAAGAAATGAATGCCTGAGTTGGAAAGAATCTGCAACACCTGCTCATAAATACAGAGGTTCATTGCGGCTTCGTACAGTAATTACGGATCATCACACAGAGACTGACGGTGGGCGTCGATATCCGATAGCATTAAGTTTTCTAGGTATTGGTGTGATTCCAATATTGCTTTTTTCTATTTTAATTTAATGTTCTTTTTTCAAATATTTAATACAATGTCAGACTGCGAGAGCTTCATATATCTGTTTGTTTGTTTTATTAATTCTGCGGACGCCCCCCGGTGAATAATTCCTCCTTTTACCTCAGCGCTACATCCTGACAGGCTACAGTCAAAGTTGTCTGAAGCCAACACAGACGCCAGTGTTACTAGCGTAGTCAACATACTTCGCAAAATACAATTTTTAGCGTCTGTTTCGGATGGAGTTTCTTTGGCGAAGCTTTGAACTTTGAACACAACAGACGTTCATTCATATGTAAAAAGGCCCCAACGGAGCAGGTTTAGTGTGAGTGTCTGCACCTAATGGGGACTTGGTGGTTTGGTCGATGTGTGTGTGTGTGTGTGTGTGTGTGCGTGTGTGTGTGAGAGAGAGAGAGAGAATTTGCAGGCCTGTTGGGAAAATCATTAGTGGCCTTCTGAGACGCAGATGCTTAGACAGATTATTGTCCTTATGTGCTGACACAAGTGCATAGAGACACACTTATGTGCGATAAAAAACAAAACAAAACACAAACTGTCAAAAACGACTCAGTATGAAAAAAATAAAAATGACAAAATATGAGGAGTACTGCAGACCAACTGAGGGGTGAATGTTTAGACATGCATCTACACGCACAAAGTACAAAAAGTTCTCAAGTTGCATACATTTGCACATTTTTGCTTTCATCCTGGACTGGACTGATTAGAGATCTGAAGATCTAAAACAGGATATTTAGCCTGATGTTTACAGCATTCCAGCTAAACCCGATGCTTGTTTGAATTTCCGCAAGATGGGAAGAACACAACAAAACAAGGCCTCTGCTCTGAAAAAGCTAATTCCCAGAACTGGGTTGTTGAACTGTTGTTGCTTTTGTACTGAGTTCACTGACAGGACACAGACAGTTTATTTCTGGTAAAGACTGACAGAGAAGATTGGACAACACAGGATCTTTACTCATCATCCTGGCTGGACAGTGGCTGAAAGCCTTGTTGTATCATACTCAATGATTAAAAAAAAGGGACAAACCCTGGATAGATTAAAAGTTCAGCAATAAAAAAATGAGGTTAAAGGTTGAAAAGGTTTAATAAAGATTCAACGAGGGCAGAGAAAAGAAAGGACAGAGAATATTACAAAAACAACTTTTTTGTTGAAAAGTGGGTGATAAATCAAAAGGAAGTGACAGAAGAGAGGCGGAGAGAGAGAGAGAGATCATTGGCAGGGGTCAGTATCGAACAGCAAAGAGGCAGGTCAAGAAGAAGAAGAAGAAGCAAGTGGAGGAGATGAAGAAGTTGAAGAAGAGCGACAGACGGCGAGAGGAGCACATTCGATATGAGCCTCCGACCTCGTCTGAGCTCCGCTAAATGAGATGGTAGATTAGAGATGGAGAGGCGTAAAGCCAGGGAGTGACGGGTGGAGGCGGAGTGGGGGAGGGGTGGTGGTGGGTGAGATGGGTTGGTGGGGAGATGATGGTGCTGCAATAAATGTTTTACTCAGCCAAAATCTGAACAGCGCTTCCAATTTATTCCTGTAACGGACGCATTAGGAGGAGATTCAGGGCTCCAAATGAACCCTTAATGAGATGTCAGTGGAGACATGTTTATGTGCTGCACTTACAAACATGTTGGCACACATGTGTCTGAGCGCATACACACACACAGGCACAGAAAGTGTATGCGTGTGTGTGCGCAAGTGACGGATTTTGGATTTCCAGTCAAATCAGTGATAATTGGCCAATTTCGCAGCAGCTCCGGGACGCTTCTGGAGTGGCTACGCAGAGGCAGCATCTCGAATTGGCAATCAACATGCCAACGATAAATCTGGAGAGTTTTAATGGGCGAGATGAATGCATCATTCATGGTGCCGGGTGCCCCGTGTGAGGCGTTTCGACAGACGGCCACCGTGGCCTCAGATGAGAAACTGGATTGCCATGTTTAATATTTGACTGCATCACATTGTATCAAATAATCTCTTTGTCGTTGTTGTTGTTATTTTTGTTTTGCATCAGGGACAAACTGCTGAGGCCCAAACTCCCCGAGGCCTCAAGACCAGAGTATCACGTAAGGATCACAAAACTACAAATGGGAATTACAAGATCATTGAGATCCAAATGTAAACAATCAAGGCCAATTTGTTTTCCATATCAGTTCTTTAGTTATTTTTTTTTGTTTGTCTCTACCAAAAAAATCACCATTCAATCTAGATCCCACTGTCAACAAAACACACACTTTACCTCAAAAATAAACTCCACAGTCTCCATCCATTAACTCAGCGTTTTTATGTGCCATTAAATTTTGTGTCTTTATTTGTTCTGCTGATTTCCATTATGTCTTTAACACTTAAACTAAATGATCTGTGAATTTATGGAACTAATTAATACAACTTTTTTTTAAATGATGAAACTTTTGATTATGTGCGGAGAGACGATACTAAAAAACCTGCAGCAGCTCCTGTCTGGATGTCTTAGAAAACAGAAATAAATAATCATCAGAAAATTGCAGAACTAAACTGACAAATCCTCACATTTCTTCTGCCGCCAAGAGTGTTGACTAGCGTGGACTCATCTGCTGCCATCCAGTTGTCCTGGCACACGATGAATACAATATTTGCGCCACATGCTGTGGACCCTGGACAGGTCGAGCAAATTCGGCATCTGAAAATTAAATTGTTTTCATCCCCGAATTTTATTGGACCCCACAAAATGCAGCTGGACAGAGCCAGGGTTTACCTTCCCGGCCCCCAGTTAACCAGCAGTTGCTTTCTTTTATTCAGCCCTCTTCCCAGTGAAACACAAAAAAAAAAAAAAGAAGCCCAGTGACCTTCATCATCAGACGCCGTGGGCCAATAAACATTTGAAGAACTGGAGAGTGCAGCAATCTCACCGTAATAAAGATTTTAAAGGGTATTAAACTATTTATCAAGTCCGATTTTAGACTCGTAATGCCTCATGTCTGCTGAATGTCCAATGAACGATTGATTGCATGCAATTTCACCATAGCAGCTTTATTAAGAGCATCGGATGTCAAGAGGAGTTTGAGCATGGTAGAGCGTCCTCAGATAACCCCAAACCCCTCGGTGTTGTGTTGCATTTAGTCTGGACCTTTATATATATATATATATATATATACATATATTGAATTTTTTGCTGAAAAAAATATGTTGTGAATTGTGGAGCGGTGAAGGTTCGAATTGGGCGAGTCCTCACGAAGACAGTTTTTTTTTAAACGTGTGTGTGTGTGTGTGTGGAGGAATAGGGGATTAAATGGACACAATAAACACAAAACTAAAGGCCACAGAGAACATCATCACACAAGTTTATGTCCTTTGCAACTGTGACAGGCAAAGTTTTCCAGAGCGCTTCCTTCCCGCTGCCCCTCCCCCGACCCTCCAGGAGGCTCGTCACTTTGAGATGAACCTCCTGCTTGTGGCTTCTGCTCAATCAGCACCTGATCTGGGACACCTGCTGCACCTACTCCTCCTCCTCCTGCAGCGACACACCTGTGACTGCTCAGCAATCACCAGCAGGGATGCTGCTGGTTTGCGCTGTTGAACTTTTTTAACCTGGCATAGATGCTGTTGTTTTTTTGTTTTTTTTTTTACTTTTTTTTGAAGAGGGACCAGCTTGTTTCAAACCTGAAAAAAACAAAAAAACGAAACAAAAAAAAAACCTCAAACTTTTGTCTCACACATTTTCCTCCAGCAATCAATAGCAACAACAACTGACAGTCACCCACATTCACAGTGTTGTGGTCCACTCGTGTAGAAATTCATCTTTGGTCTCACAGGAGAACATTTGTTCAGTTTGTGCAGAAGCATGTGCTGCCATCCGAACCGGCCCGACACAGAATCCCTCCCCACCTGCTGAAAAACTATTAACACTATCAATTAACAACACAAGCACCAACTCCAAATGAGAAAATGCAACAGTTGGCAGGAGGGAGGTGTTATTCTCAGAAGGATAATCTAGAATATGATGTTTTATCCTTTAATAACTATCGCCAATACATTTTTTTTAGACATTCCTGCTCCTTGCAGATTTGTTGTATATCTGCCGCCGCTTGCAGCAGTCAACAATTTAAAATCCTCCAACATCACATCTTACTTGGAGATGTGACTAAAGGACTAAAGGAGATGGAGGAAGGGTAGACGGATGGGAGGGCGAGAGAAACACACAGAGCTGAATAGGAAATAAATTTTGTAACGATTAAGGAGGAGGAGAGCTGATGGAGCGATAATAAATTAGTGATTATTGAGAAGAAAAGAGAGAGAGAAAAAAAACCTGTCAAATCTGTCAACCTTGATGCGCACACACACACACACACACACACACACACACACACACACACACACACACACACACACACACACACACACACACACACAGAGCAGACAGACAGAGGGACGGCGAGATAAAGTTGCTGCTATCTGAAATGTAATAAAAGTGAAGTAAATGACTATTCTGGGCTTGTGGCTGAAGGCCATTGTGGCAGTAATAGGTGCGGCAGCGCTGCGAGCCTGAAAGGAGAGATAATGACTCGGCGGCTATAATCTCTGCCAGCTCAAACAGATGAGGAGCCCACGTTTGTATTCCTGCCATGTCATCTCACACCCCGATCTGCTGCTGCTGCTGCTGCTGTTGCTGGAGGTGGCAGCTTGGAAAAAGTCCCAAAAGTCAGAATGTGTTGTCACATAACTTTGTGGCAGAAAAAAAAAACACATTTGGCCAAAATGACAAATGACAACTGGTCAAAATTTAAATTAGATGTGAGACGGCAAGAGAGGGACTTTTTGGACGTCAAGAAACTTGCTGGTTATCGCCAACGTTTGGTTTTGAATAGCGGATTTTACAAATGATGCAAACAAGTCTTGATTTACTTTATTTTCCACAGCTAACCTGTTGCCCGGACTTGTCCACTGTTTTTAGCCAGCCCTCTAGGTCAGTACTGGTTGCCTTGATGGAGTCTGGGCCATTCAGGCTGCACTTGAACACCTTCCCAAGGCTCTTCACTGGCTTCTCAGTGACTGATGGGCTCAGATGTTCTCCCAGCCTAAAGCAGAATCTGTCTGTGACCGTCCCCTTCTTGAGAAGCAAGGATCTGGACTTCACAGGCTTGAAGCTCATGCGTGCCCATGACATGATCCTCTCCAACCCACCTGGCTACCTGGTCCAGCTGTTGTCATCACCGTGAGATCATTAATGAAGGCTCTGATGGGCGAAACACCTGCAAATCGCAAAATTTTGGAAATATTGCGAAAAACTGTAATGGAAAGGCAGTGACTGATATGGTGCAACCAGTGATTATTCCCACTTCCAGCTGGTGCTAGTCAGATGTAAACCATAGATTTGGCTGAAATAATTGAATAATAAGAGCTAGTTTGTGTTCTCAAGTCATTAAAAGTAAAAGAAACAAATAAAATGTATTTTTGCTGCATTGTGTATGAAATGGGCTCAAAATCCATATAGACACAAGTTTTATTGCTATTATTGTAGTTGTTATTCTGCAGCGCCTGCAGGTCAACTCGCTGACCTGTGCGGAATGAGCAGGTAATGCAGTCGCAGAGTGTGTGCATGGAAAGTGGCATTTATCGTTCTTGCCGTCCATCATTTTCACTCCCCCTCAATATTTCAAGGAGTCTGTTCCTTCACATTCAAGGTCCTCGCTAATTTCAGCAGCCGGCACTGATATCGCAGTAAAGGTTATTCTGTTCGTTCAAATTTATTATTTATCTTTCCAGCGTCAAAACCTTATCACGTTCAATATTTCAGTTTTAATATTAACGTGGGATGGATGAGCGGATATAAACTGAATAAATTTCTCCCCATAAAGTCTGAGGGGGAGAATCAAGTGGCAGGTAAACACAAGACGGGGTGTCAATGTGCTGCCTGCAGCTCCTGCACCGGTTTGTTTTGGCTTTAGACCAATGAAAGGATTCTGTCTGTTTCGCTCCCAAAGTAGAGAAAAATATCCAAGCTGCAGAGCACGATTCCAACACGTCCTCCGGCTGGTTCGCCTGTCGTCTTCACTGGTGGCAGGATAAGCAGAGAATTTATTTATTTAATAGCTCATTTATTTATTTATTTATTTATATATGTATATTTTAAAACCAAACGATCGCTGTGTTGGCAAACTGTGCTCTGTGGGGGGTTTTCATTCGTTCACATTAGACAATAATTGCTTCACCGTTGCAACGCTCCATTTAGCGTACGCACACACTCATTAGTCCGCTAATTTGGCATCAACACTGGTAATATTACGGCAGATTAATGACTGTTATTTCTGATTCGTGCTGCCACTTGCTGTTTTTGAAGGAGCTCAGACGACGGTGCCTTCACACGCACTGGGTTCAGTTCCTGGCGCTGGTTCTGCTCTGGAGTCGAGTTGAGTTTGTCCCTGGATGTCATCCAGCCGAGAATCAAGCCTTTTTTTTTTTCAAAGGTACAAAACAAATTATAAATCAATTTTTGGTGCAGCCGCTCGTTGATAGCTGAAAGATTTCAATCCAGTGGGCTTCAGCGGGAAGATTCAGCACTTATTGAGGCGGCGGCGGCTCCGTGTACCAATCAGCATTCAGGAGGAGCTACGGCTCCATTTTCACCGCTAATGTTTGTATCATCCACCGCTGCTGAACGTGTCTGCATGAATCCTGATTTTCATTGGCAAACGGTGAGGCAAAGAGTGCAGCCAGTCAAAATAAAAATGAAAAAGATAAACAAAATAAACACACATGCAGCTGTGGAGTGCTGGTTTATATATACCAGCTGTGAACTTTGGAGATTCCATCTCCTCAGAAGTGAACAGCGGCGTCTGATTACAAATACCTTTGCTTCCCTCCTCCCCCTCTCTCCCTCCCCCCACTTTTCTACCTCAGAGCTCCTGAATATATTCAGAGATGGATGTTTATGCATGCTATCTGTAAATTTCAGTCCTCAGATGCACCTGCATGCTGAACTTAAAAAAAAGAGAGACAAACACAAAAAACAAACAAACAAATCTTTAAAAAGTTGAACACAGTTTGAAATCTCCACCTGCAGACCAACACACTGAAACTCACTGAGGTCTTCAAATGCAAATCAGACCAGCCGCCTGCATATCCTGAAGGAAAGGAACAAATTCATTATATACAAATACATATATATGACTAATGGAAATGAGCACCATCTTTTCTTTATTTTTTTTTTTCTCTTGATGCCTGAATGTATTTTTTTTCCCTTAAATTTTATTTAACTTTTTTCTTTTTTCACAGCGGCTGGAGGCATCGTGATAACGCCGCCTCTACATTTGCCACGACGCCCCTGCACGGCTGCACGCTCGGTGTCGTCCTCTGTCCGCCAACACACTGATTCCCGCTAATGCTGTTACGTGAGCCTGGCTTGTCTTTAAAGGCGACGGCGGCGGCGGAGGAGGAGAAAGGAAACGGCGGATCATCGCACCGGCAGCGAAAATAATAATCCTCTCTCTCTCTCTCTCTCTCTCTCTCTGTCTCTCTCTCTCATTTTACCGGAGCATTAATTCGTCTCTCGGCGCCACGTAAGGTCGCCACAACAAACGTCTCGCTGCAGGATTGGTCGGGGTTATTCAGCAGCGGCGCCGCCTTGAATACTTGCACAGCATTTTTATTTATTTATTCATTTTTTCTTAAAATGTCGTGCAGGAATATCTCAAGGTAAACGCTGCGACCTTTATGCAACCTCTGCTTCGGAGTTTGTCCTCTGCAAACTTATTTCCTGCTTCCTCGTGATGGCTTATTTATCGGCAGGAAGTGCTGTGAAAATCCTTGAGCGACTGTCCAACAGGTTCGTGGATCAGAATCACTGATTCACCCCAAAGACCAAGTAGCTGAAAATATACCTTCTCAACGACGGATGCAACACCTGTTAGCACGCTTTGCTAATTCATTGATTCACTGACTGACTGACTGACTGACTTGTTTGCTGAATGAATAATTGGACTTTGAAGCAGACGCAGCGTCCGCTGTTTAGCCGCCGCTGCCGTCGCCTAATCGATCTGCTCCTGGATGCTGCTGCTGCCTGGCAGATGAATTGTCTCACAAATGTCAGGAGCGTTAAGTGGCTTATTTGCGTATTTACGCACGCCCAGCGGGGTGCCGTGTTAAATTAGCCTCCGAGGGCAGCTGCAGGCCCGAGGCAAGGCTGTCAATGGAAATACTCCCGATCAACGACTCTCTCTCTCTCCCTCTCTTGCTTCTCCGGCTGAGACGAGGATGAATTCCGCTTTTTCTGAGCAGAAAATCATCGCCGCCTCCCTCAAAGAGCCGATGTTTTAAAGTCTTTAAGGCGCTTCCTGTCTGCACATCTCCCCCTCGCCACTTTTCGCAGTCGCTCATTTCCTGACACCCCCGCCAACCCACCCCGATCCACGGTGGTAATTAAAGTCCACGGTGATTGGAAATATATCCGCGCGGCATATCATTTTAATGCCAGGGTCCTAATATGCCAAGATACTGAATGTAATTGGATTTTGATTGGTTACTAATGAAGATGCACTTCCTGGGAGGGAGACGTGACAAGTCATCTGTTTTAGCCCTGCTTCCTGGAGAGTGTCTGCACACGCCTGCGCACACACACACACACACACACACACATTCCTCTTTCCTCATTCCTGACTGACCTCTCCTCCCAGCATCACGGCTGTCTCCCCTTTAATGACCTCCTTGTGAAATGAACAAAATGAAAAAATGGTAAAAGTCAAAGCTGTATCATCAAAGACTGGCAGTGACATCACTGACCCAAAAACATAGCTAAATTTAGTCTTATCATTGTTCTGTACTAACTATGTGTCAAATACTAAGAAAAGGAAATTTTAATGAAATACAGGATGATTTTTTTTTGTGTGTATGATTTGAAGCAACCTAACATATAGAGCTGAATACCGAGCCAGGCGGGGGCGCTGTGGCCATCACAGGGATGTCATTCTCTCCTTTGCAAGCTGGTCAAACAGTAAAAATGACTTTGAAAATTCAATCAAATAGAAAAACAACAACGAGCTGATGTGTGTATATGTGTGTGTGTGAGGGAGAGAGAGAGAGAGAGAGAGAGAGGAGAACCGGGGACACGAGCGATTGCTGGAACCGCTTTCCATCTGGGGCCTGAGTAGTGTACTTTAAGTTCCCTTTGACAAATTCTATTTAATTATCTCACAATTAACTAGTCCATTAAAAGTCTATTCAACAAGATGGTGGCGAGCACTTATTGCATTTCCTCCCATAAAGGAAATGAGAGAGAGGAGAGGGGGGGAAAGGGCTCATCTATCAGCCGCTGCACGTGTGTGTGTGTGTGTGTGTGTGTGTGTGTGTGTGGGGGGGTGTTCAACCCTCCGGGGGTGGTGGATAGAGTCACACGTTATGAGTAAAGTCTGGGCGGTGGGTTATATCAAGTGTGTAGACACAAAGATAGAACAGCAGTCTAACAGCTCTGTGTGTGTGTGTGTGTGAGTGTGTGTGAGTGCATGTGTGTGCGCTTGCTTGCATATATGCGCGTGTGTGTCGTCAGCCTGGCAGCACCGAGCAGATAAAGAGGGAAAAGGCAACATTTCCATGATTGAAAGCCGCCGTCTCGTCCCTTCACTTGGACTCATTGAGTGGGAATTGTTTTAATTGTTCCGTTTGTTAATGTCTCAATCCTCAATCCGCTCCCTTTGACTGAGTACAAGGTCACCACAAAACACTTTCCGAAGTCGTCACGCTGCACTTGCTTCATATATATTTCCTAGCCGGGCTGCTGAAGGGGAGGTGCCGCCGCCCTGCTGGATAATTTTGATAGCTGCGGTCGTGTTTGTTTGCTAAAAGCCCTAACCCTATCTATCTGATGTTTTCTTGTTTTTTGATGGTGCTTTTTTTATTACATTGTTTTGTTGTGCTTTTTTCCTCTATAATAAAGGGTTAGGGTTGGAGACCTGTCTGCATCTGTCCAACAGAGAAGAGCGAGCAGGACAGAGCCAACCCCCCTCTCAGCCGCAGCCATAGGATCGATCTCACTTGAGAGGCGGCGCTCGCTCATGCATGCGCACCACCACGCACATCGACACCCACACCCACGCTGAGGGAACGCCGGCCGAAGGAGGTGGGGCAGAGCTGTTCTTCTTCTGCTGGCTCCAGTTCTAAAGAAAAAAAAAAGGAGGTTGCAGTCCTTTGTGATGTCACAGAGGGCACCAATAGCTCTGCAGGTCAGGTCAGGGCCACTTAACCAAACAAGTAGAAGATCCAGCATAGCAGCAGTATTAAACAGGATGAAAAGAAGAAGCCAGTGTTTTGATTTTTTGATTTTTTTTTTGTAGGAGGCTGTAAACAGAGGGTTAAAAATGCTGCTTCTCTGAGGCCAAGACAGATTTGTTGTTCATTTTGTTGCTGGCATCAAGGAATGATAAAAAAGTGGGACCTTTGTGTTGTTTGTTGTGCGTTTTTGGGCAGCTGATGAGGATGGAGGCGAGTCAACGTTAACGGCCCGGTGCTCGCTGCTGTTGGTGGGAAAGTGCTAAAAGCACAGAGAGAGTCCATGAAAAACAAAGAAACAAACAACAAAGCTGTTCATCAGATTCCAAACACCGCACTGTGTGGGCTTTCTGTTTTTGTCCTTATATCATCACAAGGTAACACAACCTCAAGGGGGAAAGAGGAGAAGAAAAGAGGAGCGACAATAGCTGCGTTTCCATTACTGTGTTTCGCAAAATTAAAGCCATATTTCTCAAATTTCAACAAAATACAATGGCAATTTGCAGGTGTTTCCATTGAATGTTGTGAAGCGCTTAAGCCGCAATTATTTTACGTTTGCTTTTGTTTGTTTACGTTTTTTGCTGTCAAGAATGGTTGTTATGTTTTTCTCTTTGATTACTTGTAAAAAGAATATTACGTAACGTCCCTGCTGCCCCTCCCCCGACCCTCCAGGAGGCTCGTCGCTTTGACGCGAGCCTCCTGCTTGTGGCTCCTGCTCAATCAGCACCTGATCTGGGACACCTGCTCCCTGCCCTCCTGCTCCCCACCCTCCTCCTCCTCCTCCTGCAGCGACACACCTGTGACTGCTCAGCAATCACCAGCAGGGCTGCTGCTGGTTTGCTCCGTTGAACTTTGTTAACCTGGGATGGAAGTTGCTCTTTTCTGTGTTTGTTTTTTTGAAGAGGGACCAGCTTGTTTCAAACCTGCTAGAAAAAAAAAAGTTCAAACTTGCTCCTCC
This sequence comes from Thamnaconus septentrionalis, assembly GCA_009823395.1. Classification (NCBI taxonomy): domain Eukaryota; kingdom Metazoa; phylum Chordata; class Actinopteri; order Tetraodontiformes; family Monacanthidae; genus Thamnaconus; species Thamnaconus septentrionalis. Next base: position 5,543,819 of record CM020516.1, read on the forward strand.
CTTTTGCCTCACATATATTTGTCCAGCAATCATTAATAACAGCAACTGACTGACCAGATTCACAGTGTTATCGTCCACTCGGGTAGGAATTCATCTTTGGTCTCACAGGAGCATTTGTCACCCTCCTGCCTCACCTCCCACATGCCCAGTTGACTTTCACTGCCTTTGAGTTGTTTTTTCTTTTTGTCCCTCATCTCTAAACAAGCAGAAGCATGTGCTGCCAACCGAACCGGCCCAACCCGACACAGAATCCCTCCCCATATGCTGAAAAAACTATCAACACGATGAACAGAGTTGCTGAAAACCTCTTGAAAAACAGGAATTCTCAGAAATATCTCACCAACTTCCTGCCGACTACAACATAAACACCAGCTTGTCATGAAACAAACCTCAATGTCGCTCCGTGGGGCCATTCCATCACTGGTGAGCCAGTTTTTCAGAGTCCTGCAGGAGGAGCAGCAGGAGGAGATCCAGCCTATCGATTAGCTGTCTATTGAAGGTCACGGCTGCGTCGTTCGCACTGGATCGTTCCTGAAGAAGTGCCTGATGCTCTCAGGGTCGCGGGGGCGGAGCCTATCAAGGCTGCCTCGGGGCAGAGGCGGGGCTACACCAGTTAATTCGCCAGTAAGGCGGGAAGCAAGACGTGTGTCAGACTTTCTCAGTATTTTTTTTTTATCTGCCTAAAGGTTAGACAGGCTAGCTAGCTTTTGAATAAATTGTAGCCATGCATGACAGGACGAGTCGTAGATATCGATCAAGCGCACGTGTAAAAAAACAGCCATGAAAGAAAATAATAAAAATAAAAAGGCAGCAAGTCATATCATGTTGCACAGTGTTGACGGAGGCAGCGCCGCAGTGAGGAGAGCGACATATTAGTGCAGGATAGAAGAGAGGCAGGATGGAAGGGAGGCAGGCAGGGAGGAGGATCCACCAGAGAGGAAACACAGCTGGTCCGTCTGGGCTCTTAGAAGCAGAAGAAGAAGGTTCTGCTCCTGTTTACGGCACCAAAAGACCAAAAAAAAACCAGCCTGCGTGCGCTGGTTTCCCTGTGCATTTTTCCTGAAGTTTCTTTTTGAAAAAATAAAGTGAAATGTAAATTAGTCTTTTCCAACAAAGCGGCTGTGCAGGGTGGGACGCGGTGCCGAGCAGGCGACCCGACGGGACAACGGCTGATTGAATCAGCGGCGCTGCTGCTGGCAGCTCGACACCAGTCTGATCCTCCACCTGGATCTGATCTCAGCCAGGTCAGACAGGTGGAGGAGAGGCAGGGGAGCGGCCTGCACTAGCTCTAGCTCTGTGTGTGTGTGTGTGTGTGTGTGTGTCTCCTAGATGGGGATTTCTGCCACGTTGCCCACAGCCAGATGACGGATGGCGGTGCACCGACGTGCTCGTATACACCCGTTTTATAAAACCAATAACTGGCGGCGGAGCTGCGCTGCATTGCAAATCTATCAGGGCCGAGGTCGAGGTGGTGTTGGCGGCAGCAGCGGCGGCGGAGGCGTAACTCGACGGATTTAAGGGGACAGCGCTGCGGCAACAAAGAAAAAAAAATAAAGGAAAAAACTGTTTTTTGATGCTTTATAACGCAGCTAGCATGAAGAGAGCAGCGAGAGTTTCTGAGAAAACACGGTTCAGTTCCCCCGCTAGCACGCCGCCGCCGCCTGTCGCTGGTCGTTAGGCTAATAACGCCAGAGAGGGCGCTCTTTACGGCGATCGCGTCAGTGACAGTGATTCAGAGATGCACGCGTCCCGACGGCAAGCGCGAGAAAAAAAACCAAAAAAAAACACCGACGGCCTTTTCATGCAGCAGCGGCTCTTTGGCACATCTGCTGGCGGCCGAGCCGAGCTTCCCCCAGAGGCAGGAAGATTATGAGTACACGACAGTAAAAAGGCGGATGGGGCGAGAAGCCTCGTAAAGAAGCAGCTCGCCAGCCGCCCCGAGGGTCCAATAAAACACGGCCGACGAACTTCATGAAGCTAATGATGGCAAGTCGAGGGTGCTTCCCAATGACTGCAGGTGCTGCTGGGTGACGTTGGGCGTCTTTAACAGGGAGATGTTAAAAGAACATTATCATATATGTGTATTTTCATATATATACATATACATATATTTATTTGGATGTGCATCATATCTCGGGATACAGGATTCATAAATGTCCTCAATGTGACAATGTTTATTTTATTTTGGAAAAAATAAAGACAACTAAAAACTAACTCTAGCCCAGGCTATAGTTTGCCCATGTCTGCTCTGGACCCCAGATTGTCAGAAGTAGTAGTGAGGCGCTCAGGGGGACTGTAGCACCCCTGCTGGTGAGGAGGTATAGCTGCAAAAGACTTGAATTGTCTAATCTTCAACTTTTACAGAAATACTAAGTCTTTTTGTGTCATAATGACATACACTATACACTGCATAGCAAAATGCTATCTTACTGTTCTTAGATATTTAGTTTTTTTGCTGCTTAATGAAATGACCAGTGTCTCTGTTTATGGTTCAAGTTGGCACAAAAAAAAAAAAACAACCCTTTGATGGATAGCTGTCCTCTGGGCTTCAAGATGATGCCCATTAAAGTTAATCAAGTGTAACTCGACACTGAAACACAGTCAAACCAACTGGGAGACGCCGAACTTTGGGGTCAAGAGTGTCATAAAGCGCCGGCATACCTTCCATCCCTCCGCTCCCTCATGGACGACACGTTTTCCTGAAACAAATTCGACCTTTTCGCTTTAATCCTTGGCCGAGGGTCACGTGACTCCAGGCTCCTGGCGCTTTGTTTGTTTTTGCATGTTTCCAAGCGTTGCGTCCTCTGGGTTTTAAAAATGTGCATTTTTTTTTTTTCCAATGAGAGCATTTTCTTTTTTTTTTTTACTCTGCTTTTGGATGTGAGCGATTCAATTTGTCGACATTCACAACAAGACAATGCTGAGCGATTTAAAACGAAAATGATGCCAGAATATGAATATCAATTCACAAAGCCGCAGCGAGTTTCTCACGAGTGAGACGATGAACGGCACTAATTGCGCGGCGCGGTGAGTGTTTACACTTTCAGTGTAGATCCCAGCAGCCTTGACTGTTGACTGCTGAGCCAGTGGGTGAGTGATCTGGTTCTTTTATATCTATTTAATTGATTTTTTTTTAATAAGCTGTTGCACCGAGGAAGGCAGAGCTCATTCACATTCCTGAATTCCATGAAAAGATGATTGTGAGACACATGCACTTGAACATCACAATCATGAGGGTGTTAGGCTAGGCTGGTGGCACCAACAACTCGTTGCTAATGCGAGCATCAGGTTTGTGCGACTTGCAGATTTGCAGACTTGTGTGCCTGCAGACGGTCAGACTGAATTTCTGACGCTGTGGACTCACACAATCATCCTTGTTTCTTCACTTCCCTCTGCTGTCTGTCTGTCTGTCTGTCTGTCTGTCTGCCTTGTCACTCAGTCTTTCCATCCAGACGTCTGTTTGTCCATCTGCGTCCTGCCTGCAAACCGTCTGTCCTCCTGGACGTGCGCCGCGATTGTGAATTCCAAAAAGGTGCGAATGCGGAGGATTTTGTCGCTTTCACACCTGAGTCCTCCACCAAGCCCAGTTTATTTCTGACAGCCGCCAATCATAATGCGACAGGTGGGTCCATAGCAGGAACATTCCAACAGTCAATTACAGAAAGCAGGCTACCATTTATTTTTATCTTCATTGCATTATTTTCGTAAAAGCGAGATTGTTCCAGTTTAGCGGTTGACGGTTTGAGGAGAGCTTCCAATTGAAGTCTCGTTAGGGTGAACAAAAATAATGGAAAAACAAAAGATTGTGGTTTGTGTGTGTGTGTGTGTGTGTGTGTGTGTCTATGTGTGTGTGTGTCTGTGTCTGTGTGTGTGTGCGATGAATTTGCAGAAAGGTGCACCTCTCCACAGTGTGCAAGCTCAGCAAACTTCCCTCGGATGCTCAAGACTTAAATAAGTAATGTTCTTTGCCTTCCCATCCCATATTTTACCATTAGCATTAGCAGAGGTGGTGTGTGCGTGTGTGTGTGTGTGTGTGTGTGTGCACTATATTTTTAAGAAGTAGATCAGACGCTTGTATATAAAAACCCAACGTAGCCTCTCCCTGCATTATACGGACGTGTCGTAAACTTCTTGCTCTCGAGCTTTATTGCGAAACGCTGGATTCTCCGACGGCTCGCAGTCAATCGGCCTCGTTAAAATTTCCAGCACAGTCGTTTCGTGTCTGGTTTGCATCCAAAGAGGAACAGCCAATGCAGATTTCCATCCACGTGGAGGAAATCTCGAGGTCCAAAGTGATTTTTTTTTTTTTTTCTTTTGGGGGGGGTCTGTGCTTCTTATCCCAGTTAATTTTGCAGGTCCGCCTTCTTTTTTTTCCGCACTAAATCCTGGAGAGGAACCATTGCGTAAGTACAACGTTGGTGAGACTGAGGCAAGCTGGAAGATCCACAGGGATTCTGCAGCTTGGAAGGTTGGCCCAAGTTGAATGAAATATATATATATATATATATATATATATATATATATATATATATATATATATATATATATATATATATATATATATATATATATATATATATATATATATATGTGTGTGTGTGTGTGTGTGTGTGTGTACATATATTGGACCGCTCAGGGGCACAGAAAACATCTATTCAAGCTCTCTGAGCTTCGTCTCACAGTCCAATCATTTTGCGTCGTGCTCTGGCAACAAAACACCGCCGATGCCTCGCGCACATGAAAGCGCGGTGGCGGCGGGGCTAGCGTGTCGGATCAAACAGGCTCACTTGGCCTCGCCATGAAGGAGGCCTCTTATCTTAAAACAGCATTTAGTGTTAATTAATCCTTTGGACTCAAACCTCCCCCTGCAACATATTCGCTTTGCTTGTTCAGGCTTTCATGCTCGCACCACTACAGATAACCAGGTTAATGGGAAGAAAAAAAGAGAAAGAGAAAATCCCCAAATCTGATTAGGACTTGGAGCGCCGTGTCTCTCTGTAGTTGTTTGGCAACGGAGGCAGCGAGTTAATTTGCTGCTTTCCCTTGAAAAGACTTGTTTGGGTTTTGGGCTCGACTGATGCAACCTTCACTTCACTGACGTTTCAGAACAACAATCTGAATGAACGGATACACATTCCCTTCTCCTGTCTGTTGGGACACACAGCTCTGGACATTAGCCCTGTGTGATGTCACAAAGGGCGCTCTTCTGGATTCGTCTTTCGTGTTCATTGTCTTGAAATTATGAAAACGCTCTATGAGTTGCAGCCAATAATTTTGGGTTTGCTTTATTTTCGTGCTTGTGTTTTGTATGCGTGTGTGTCTGTTTTGTTTTTTTTATACATGATAAATAAAGTCACTACGCCACTCTAGCTCGGTTCCGCCCTCTGAGTCAGCCATGTATTTTGAAGGTCTAACAAAGCATCCATTTTGGCAGGAGGCTGTAAACAGAGGGCTAAACGTGCTGCTTCCCACCATGCAAAACCCCGAGCTCTACTGGAGCTTCCGACTAAAACTGATGAGTCATGTCAGAAAACTCTGACAGTGAGAATGTTAATATGGCACCTTCAACATGTGTACAGCAAAGCAACTGATGGACATAAAGCCTGTTTTGTTTTTTGTTCGTGTTTTATGTGAGTTTCCACTGAGCAAAGACGCTTCCGGCGACGAAGGGAGCGGAAACGCTACTTCATGTTCTCCACGAGTGTTTTTTGTGTTCTTCCAGTGACACGCAGCTTTCCACTCGTCAATCCTCCGCAAACTGATGCAGCTAATGCAGACACCCGCCGTGTCTCACTAAGAGGCTTGCCGCTGCTGAAGCTGGATCGGCGCTAAAGCGTGAAAGCTCCTTTTTTTTATTTCATTTTTATTTTTTCGGGTGTGCGTGTCTCTGTGTGTGTGTGTGTGTGTGTGTGTGTGTGTGTGTGTGTGGATACGTGTCAGAAAAATCCCAGCAGTCAGCCTGACAGAAGCTGAGTCTTCTCTCTCCTCCTCGTCCTGCGGGCTGCCGTTCATGTGAAGTGACAGTCTAATGATTTCGGAGTGGTTCCCTGCTCTCTGGGTTCAGACACAAAACAAACACCACGAGTCGTTCTCTCCTTTTTTTTATTGTGAGTGTGTGTCCCTTCTTCTTGCTCGACCCTGTCCGAACCACCCGGACACACACACACACACACACACACAGTGACACACAACTCAAGAACAAACTCTGAGTCGACAACGCTTGAAAAGCACCAGGTGCTGGATTCATATCTTTCTTTTCATCAAACTTTTTATTTTTTTTCTACCTTTGACTTGTTTTGCTGAAACATGTCAAAAATGTTGGGAAAACCTATGTCTGATTAAAAGAAATATATTAAAAACTGAAAACTTTCATTGGTTCCTTTTGTTTCTAAAATAAATATGTAAATAAATATAAATCTCATTTCCAGCTATTCCAGCCTTGTTGAATCAAGTTAACAGTTATTTAACCACAAAGGCATTCACTTTTTGTTAACTTGAAGACATTTTAAGTGAAATTAAGCTGCTTCTTCAAAACCGTTTTTTTTTATACCGAATTTACAATAAGAACAAATTTGTATGATGAAAAAATACATAAATTCCCCCAAATGCAAAATAACTATGAACAAGCTTCATTTGCCACCTGCCCCACCCCCACTAAAATGTTGTTGGCGCGTCACATGACCCCTCTTCCCACCAGGGGGAGGAGGTTCTGCTCTGCGGTTTTTCCAGCCTCGGAGGCCGACTGACTCTCTGCGTTTGACACGTCTGATATTCCGTCGGGACTCATTTTCTTCTCGCGCTGTGACAGGCCTGCGAGTCTGTCCGCCGCTGCCTCCGCCGGTTTGTGTTTCTGCGTGGCGTCGGTCAAAAGTCGCGCCCAGCGCTGGTGTCAATGGGGGGGCCAGTTGGTCTCAGGCACCGAGTGAAAAAAATTAGCCGGGAGTGGCTTGGATTGACCCGTGGAGGTCCCTGACCCGTCTAGAGGTGATGATCCGCGGCGACCCCAGCTGGCTGACACGCAGGGTTTACGCGTGTAAACCTTTAAAATATAGGGGCCGGCTGTGGGAGCCGGGCTAATCAAAACATTCCTCGGCCCCCTTTGGTGACCCAAAAGAAACAGACTTACGTTTTATTTTAGGTCTTGAACTTTGAGAGAAAGAAAGGGCGGGAAAAATGGATGCAGTTGTTCTGTCAACGTCTTTTTTTTTTTTTTTTTGGAATAAAAGTGGGTCACAGGAAGATTAAAAGTGGCCTGCGAATGACTGGCGAGGAGTTGATGGGTCAGCTGAGGGTTTCTGAATGAGTCCCGGCAGTGAGTGAGTAAGCAGCGAGTGAGTCAGGAGCTGGAATCAGTTCAGTTCACTGCTGTTATGTTGCTCTCAGGATTAAAATATATATTTTTAATGCAAACATCTAGTCATAAAAGTGCTGGGCGGGGAAATTTTGAAATTGAAATTTACATCTAGCGTTCAACCAAATCGACAAAACTGAAGTTTAAGCTGCAGCCAATCACTGCAGTTTATTCTTTCCTCCATCGCTGTTGACAAAAGTCTGGCGGTCGTCTGAGCTTCCTCCTCGTGGAACCTCGCTGCTTCTGAGCTGCTAGCTGTGCCTTTCTTTCTTTCTTTCTTTCTTTCTTTCTTTCTTTCTTTCTTTCTTTCTTTCTTTTTTAAATAAGTTTTTATGTCTTCAGTTTGAATTATTAAAGTGATGTTCTGCGAAATGACGTGAAAAATGCACACATTTAAAATAAACATTTTTAGCGACTCTGAAGCTGCCAAAAGATAGGAAAAAAAAGATACACAGTAACTTTTTTTTTAAAAAATCGTTTCTCCCACTTGTCCGGACGTTATTGGTAGAAGATGCTGCTCAAGCATGTCAGGCTCAATTAGAGGCTGTTTAGCACAAGAGATCAGCAGCAGTGACACTTTGTGTGTGTGTGTGTGTATGTGTGTGTGTGTGTGTCCTTGAGGGTACAAGTGTTCCATCATACACTGCAGGACGGTCAAGCTTTTAATGCATATCTGTGTGTGTGTGTGTCCAGGCCTGGAATGCTGTCCAGGGGGAGGTGCAGAGGGCAGATAGGAGCCTCTAAAAGTGCCACTCAGACACACATGGAGCCTATTATCTCGTCTTAGCGCCCTCTCCTCTCCTCGATCTGCTGCCCCGCCCCCGACCCTCCGTCCGCTGGGCCTGACGGCGAGCGAGGTGATCCTGACGCTCAGATGCGAGGCTGTGCATTTTTTTTTTTCTTAGACGTATGACAGCAGGCTGTCTGGCCAGTACACATGAAAGTCAAAGAGTCTCTGTCTTTTCATAACACGTCGGGCCTTTTGGTTCCTGTACATGTGTTGTACTTTGATATATGTGTGTGTATGTATATATATTTATATATGAAGGGTGTGTTGCCATTTCCTTTTCATGCACTTTTCTCCTGGCTCCATCCTGGTTTTGTTCTCTTTGAGGACACCGTGACCTTGACTTTGACCTTGACCTCCTCCGGCTGATTCGCTTGTTGGACGTTTGTGTTCCTGCATTTTTTGCAGACTTATCAGAAGAAAGGGAGAATTTCACCATATCCATCATATAATATTTATTGATATTTATTCCTTACGTGAGTCAGACTTTCTTCCCTCAGACGGTGACGGCTTCCTTCCTTCCTTCCTCGCCCCTCATCTCTTGTGTTTCTCACCTCTTTATCTTCCTCCCCTTGTCCTCTAACTTGTCCCTCTGTTGCTCCTCCTTCTCCCGGATCAACACTGAGCATCGCTTCACAGGAGGATTTACAATCATCATCTGCCCCCCCCCTCCCCTCTCTCTCTCTTCCTCTCTTTCTTTCTGTCTTTCTCAGAGGTCTTTCAGAACCTCCCCACCTCCTCCGCCCGCCTCCTCCCCACTCCCCTGAGACTGCAGACAGTGCCAGGTGTGCTCGAGGAGGAAGCCGAGGATTTTCCGCAAGGCTTCAAGGCTTGGTCCACACGAGCACACAGCAGGCAGCCAAACTTGCAGACGGGAGGAGACGGAAGGGGGCGGCGACGGGGAACCTGGCCGGACAAAGAAAATATTCACTTCCCCCCTTTTACCTCAAAAAACGTGAAACTGAGACTAATTAGAATCAGATTAATGAGGCACTTATTGAGTGTAACAGTTGCTGGCTGGAGTTTCTTTTCCTTATTTAAGAAAAAAAAAATGTGGCAAGGAGGACAATTGCTATTCCAGATCCATTATTATAATAAAACACCAAGCAAAAACTGAAAACAATGGAACAAAGGGATTTAGTGAAGACAGGAAGTAGAGAAAGACGTTGAAAGAGAAGAAAAGCAGTGGACGAAAAAAATCTTCCTTCTCTGAGGCTCAACCACCAGCAGCAGGACACGTGGCCATGGCACTGTGTGTGTGTGTGTGTGTGATAGACCTACACTTACAGTGCATCAGCATATGGAGATGTAAACGGTGTGTGTGTGTGTGTGTGTGTGTGTGTGTGGCCTTTTTTTCCATTTGCCTTCTTTTACGAAGTGTCAAAGTGCACGAGCTGTTCCGGGTTTTGTGTGGATTTAATGAGAGAGCTGCAGCACACGTTGCTTTGAATTCACCCTCAGCCTGTGTGTGTGTGTCTGTGTGTGTGTTTCCACTTTCATGGTTTTCTTCCAGGGTCCCTTTTTTCCCGTCAGCCACATTTTTTTTTTTCTCCGCCTTCTGTGGATTCCTTCCCAACTCAATGCCGGCCCCACTTTTTTCTCTCTTTGTGTCTAAATCCTTCCTCCTTGTGATTAGTTCCTCTCTGTCTGCCTTCCTCTCCGGCAGTGTCATTCCATTCGCTTTTTTTTTTTTTTAACCAGTCAGTCAGTCAGTCAGTCAGTCACCTTGCAGCCGGGCTGTTTACAGGCGGGGAGGTCAGGGCAAATTGAGCCGAAGTCAGGCCTTGAGGGACGGAGAAATTGCTTGTGAGACTGGAAAGCTGAGGGGAGAAAAAAAATTGAATAAGGGAGAGGGGGGAGAGGTCCTCCGGGGGGGTTGGATGGAGGGATGGAGGGATGGAGGGAGCATGGTGGAGGGTGGGGGAGGATATAGACCAGCTCCCAGTGCCTTCTGAGCTATCGATGATGAGATCAGAGTGTTTACCCTCTGGATTTTTGGTTGCTTTGCCTATAGATTGGCACGCTTGATTTTTCCAGCACACGTCGACCTTACGGAACGACTCAGTGGCCGCTCGGTAACCAGCCCAGAGCTCAGAGAGCTCAGAGCCACCGGCGGTCCGTCATGGTTAAAGCATCGTTGTTGCCTTTGTTTCCCTGTGGCCAAACACTGAGAGGCTGCAAACAGAGGGCTAAAAATGTTTCGATGTTTGGATCATCAGTCGACAGTGTGGCTGCTGTATCGGGGTTTAGAAGACTGAAGAGGTTCAATGTGGGAGCTGCAACGTCCCTTCTTGATTCCTCTTCCATCCCTACTTCCCCACGAAGACGCTTCAGCTCCTTCACTCGACTGTTTTCTGCTTCATGTGAGGAGCAACGTTCTCCTGCAGGCACAAAATGTCCCACTCGTTGGCACATTTTGTTAAGCAAGGACAGACATGGTGTGTGTGTGTGTGTGTGTGCGTCCGGCGTGCCGCAGCATCAGGCAGGCTGGGTTGAAATACGTTATTTTCAATCATTCAGCCTCAGCAGGTTCCGTCAAAACACACAGTCCAAGAGCCTTGATGCGTTAAAGGACATTCTCACTGCATGTGTGCACGTGTGTGAGTGTGTGTGTGTGTGTGTGTGTGCACGCAGGTGTGACTGAGTGCGTGAGTGCGTGTGTGCGTGTGTGTGTGAGAGAGAGAGAGAGGGGGAGAGAGAGAGTGATACAGAACCCGCATTCCAGCGCCCGGCTCTATTGCAGGGTTGAGAAGTGAGAAATGGAAGGATGGATATTACTGCAGCAGAGCGGTCAGCAGTGTCACACACACACACACACACACACACTATGAACACTATGCCAAAGAAGTCTTTCCCTTCATCTTGTATGCAAAGTGGTTGTTAAATCACAGAAAGGAGGAGAGTGATGTTTGCTTAGCTTGGATAAGATTTTGAGTTTGTTTATCAGGAAATTCAATTCAAACAGGTGAAAGCAAAAGCAAATTCATCCACCTGTTCAGAACTCAGTGCATTTTAATTCCCTCTGCCGTTTGTATGTCCACACAAACTAATTGGCGGTGTTGAAAAGTCTGAAAAGAATCCGGATGCTGCACAACAACACCAACTTTTGCTTGTTCACAAGCTGCTCACTCCCTGAATGATGTCAAACACAAAAGCAACTGGATTTCCCTCCAACTCAATCCCACTCAGACCCGGAAGTTCTTCTGGGCACATTTGCGGTTATTCCCGTTTGTCACCAATGACACCAATGGCTTTGAGTGAATGATGCAGACGTACGACAGTTATATTTTCGCGGTGCACTGACGAGGGAAGGGTGGGGGTAGCGGGAGGGGGGAGGGTGGGTGTCACAACTTGAGCAGTGGAGCTTGAAATGAGCTGCGTCATCGCTTCCTGCTGGGCCGCTGTTTTCACTGCCAGCTCCTCCGTGTTTTTAGAGGAAAAGGTCACAACGTTGTTGGGAATGCGAGTCGACTGCAGCAGCGGCAGTGTGTGTGTGTGTGTGTGTGTGTGCATGTGTCTGAGTGTGTAGGTAAATGACAATGTGTGAGCTGCGACAAAGCAAAGTGTAAGGCTGCAGTAATGTGCCGTGCATGTGTATGTGTGTGTGTGTGTGTGTGCACGTGTGGGGCTCCTTGGTCTGGTTTCACACATGGCAGAAGTTGCTGTGCTGTTAGTCAAACAACACTTGAGGAGGTGACACCTGTGTTAGCCAGATCCCCAGAGACTCACAAAGGTTGTGTGTGTTTTTTTTCTTTCCTCTCCTTTCGAGGTTCATGTTCACACTGCAGGAGTTTTTCTTTTTTTTGCCAGATGTGGCACCAATTATCACATGGATAGACGTGTGTGTGTGTGTGTGTGTGTTCCATCACACAGCCGGGTGAAACAAAACAGACACTCTGCATTGTGTGTTGACAGCAAAGCCGAACTTGTGACTCTGACGAGACGAACGACTTCGTCGTCTCAGGTGTAAATGCAGCAAAGATACAGCTGCAGGAATATCAGACAGGCAGCCAGTGGTCATGTGAGGGCCTGTCTCACTCCTCAGGGAAGCTGTATTCTCAGTGTGAGCCCATCGACAGCTTCCTGAAGCCGACCTAAAGAAACCGCGGCCGCCATCGATCGGCCCATCGACGGCCAGATGAGCGTCGGCCGCCTCCATTGCACTTAATTGCCGCGTTTCAATGAGGTTGATAAGGTCGCCGGCCCGGTTGACCTTTCTGTCTGCTGTCTTCCAGCGGCTGCTCATCATGGAAATGGCTGTGGTGGTAACGAGGGGACAAGCGGAGGCCTCTAATCACCAGACAAACACTGGGCTGAAGGATGAGGGGAGGAGCCTTTGAGGGCGAAAAAAAAACCCAGGCATGTGTTTGGCCACAGATCAATAAAATGCAGCAGCCGGCTGCTTTAATGGCAACAGCGTTGCAGGCGCAGAGGGTGGAAATGTCTAATTTTTGTAATATAATATGATAATATATACACAAATTTAAGAGCAAGTGGAAATCTTATGACTTAAAAAAGGAGTTCACACCTGGCTGAGCGTTGTTGTCTTAAAGGTATCAGAGCCCTTTGTGACATCACAGAGCACACACTTGTGGAACAATAGACCAATCAAAACAAGTACAAAGGATGCTAATATTATTATTAGAATTAATAATTGTCTAGCTAGAGACACAGCGTAAATGTGATACGCAACCTTTAAAAACCTCCAGACGGAACTTCATTGCAACTCTGTCTCTGTTTTACTTATTTTTTTTTTGCTCCACAGCCTGAACTTCCATCACACTCGTCCACACATCGGTGCCGTCAAATTCAAAGTGCCTCATACTTCACCGTCATTCTCCTCTCGACTCTCTCCTCAAGGTTCCGCGAAACGACGGCGGGTTGAAACAAAAGCATGATTCAATTATATTCCAAGCAGGGTGTCTATATAAAACACCTCCTCGTGCCTTTAATACGGTCCACTCCCTGCAGCTCACATCCTGCAGCGTACATTCCCGACTGCCGAGAAAGAAAAAGAAACAGGCCCTGTCTAATATGTGCACGGTGTCACACAAGGTGGGTAATAAATACACTCTGTCTGGGAGTTATTTCTGCCCAGAGCTGGAGTTTTTGAAGCGGGTATGTGTGTAGATACATAAAGCCAGTAATAAATAGACTTTGGAGATGAGGGAGCCGATATTCTTCCTCCTCCTCCTCCTCCTCCTCCTCCTCGTCCTCCTGCGATGATGGAGCGAGAGACAGAGTAAAGTGATTAGGTTTTATTATTTTCTCCAGACTCCGGGCTCGGCCTTGATTAGATTAAAGCATGTAGCGGCTTGTCTGAACACAGGAGAGGTCAAAACGCAAGCAAACACACGGTGCTCGGGGGGGAACGGAGGCTTGCGAGATGCAATATGCCGGATAATGTGATCTGGTTGTGTGACGAGTGGGTGAGGAGGCGGGCGGAGGCGACTCCGTCCTGGAAGCGTGTGATTGTCAGAGGGAACTTACAGGAAACTAGGCATTCAGAGCAGACGGCGTGTAACAATACAGGGTGCAATCATTTAATCATACAACTGGGACACGGAAAAACTCAAATCAATCAATTAAGATCTTTTCATGGAGCCAATTTCATGCTCCGCAATGTGAGAACAATGCAGCGAAATCACACAAAAATGACATGAGAAAGCTTCAGGACTCACAATGATGGCAAGAACAGCTTGACTAGTGAGAGTAATAGCAGTAATAATGCCATGATTTTGCAAAGACGATTCTACTTCACTGAGACAATATTAGATTAAACTGTGTTGTGAATTGAAATGAGTCCTTATTCACTAAATTCCCCCCGGAAGGTCAAAATCATGAAAACCTTTGTCAGCCCTCTTAAAAAAAAGTGTCTCGTCAAGCCAAAAGTTGAAAAGCATCTCATACAGTTTGTCACGCCAATGCAAATCTGAAAATACCCTCAATATATTCATAAATTTCTCATATTCTCAATGTGTCTTATTAACAAAACGGTAGAAATTCAGCTGCAGCCAGTCTTTTACTGCTATTTGTTAATAAGTTTGACGTCTCAAAATCCATTTTTCAGCCCATCCAGATTGAAACCGGATGGCTCTCTTGCAGTCTGAACAGTCACAAGTCACATGAAATCCGACTTTTGCAAAATGGATTGAACCACTTTCGGGAGTTAGATTCAAATTGCTTTTGGACAGATGCGTCGCAGTCTGAGCAGCTCCAAACACAACGATCAGTATATCAGTTGTGTGTGTGTGTATATCACATTTCGTTGAAGCTTTAATAGAGTTCTGATCCAAGTTGATCAGTTTTATTTCCCCTGAAAAAAAATTCCCCTGAAAGCCAGTTTGCTGCACATTTATAATATAAAAACAACTAAATAAATAAGAAACCAACATGTATCCAATTCTGCCTGGTATTGTCATAAAATTCTAATAACAAAATAAGATGCTACGCTGCTCTCTTTTTTTGTCGGGGGTGCGGTTTGCGGCCGGCCCCAGAGGACAGCTCGCTCTTCTCAGAGTTGCACATTTGAAGAAAATGACTTAATATTCATGATCAAAACAAGAAAGTAAATTACACGACGCCTCGGTGCGCCCGACAGCAACGGAGCGGCGTAATTATCGGCACAATAAGCCGCTGCGCTCAACCTGAGCGATCCACCGTCAAAATTACAATAATCTCATAATAACAGTCATAATCATAACAATAACAACGTGAAGAAGAAGGGAATATCGGCGATGCGGCACGGCGGAGCAAACTGGTGAACTTCTGCCGGGTTTTTTAATCACATGTTTTATTGTAACTCCTCCAGTGTAAACAGGTTTTTGTGATGTTGTTTATTTGCTGGGACAAAGAGTCGGAGGGTGAGACCTCGGGCCACGCCCACAAAGACTCCTTCGGGGTTCAGGGCTCTTTGTATTCCGGAAGGTTCCGCTCGGCGTCGGGCTCATCTCGGGTGCAGCTGCGCAGCATTACTGTGGAAAATCACGTCTGTGTCCCCGTCCGACTTAATTATGTTGTTTGTTAAGGCTGAGATTTGGACGTGAGAGCCTGAGGAAATGACTCCAAGATGACCAGTGCTCGCTCGCTCTCTCTCTCTCTCTCTCTCTCTCGCTCTTTCTGAACGTAGCCAGACTGTCTTTTCCATACAAACTGCACTTTGGAACAAAGCAGAAAGCCATTTAAATGCATTGAGCAATGTGAAAAGTGAAACGTTGTGCGTTTTGCACATTTTTCACTGAGTGAAGCTGAAGCCACTATGGCCAGAGTCGTAACCGCAGATTTTTTTTTTTCCATAACGACGTGAAAATTGTGGCTATTTCAGCGCAATTATTCCCTGATTTGAAAACATTTATTTACTGGACGACTGAAAGACTGTTGAGATGAACCAGACTCAAATGAACCATTTGTCATTCTGTTTGATCTTTTCTGACTCAAAACTCGCCCAGAAATAGCGAGAAAATCGCACACACACACACACACACACACACACACACACACACACACACACACACACACTCAGCAAACAGACATATGGGAGCGTTCCATTGTCCCTCTGCCATAAAGGGTCGTTCCTGTTCGCTTTCCATAGCAGAGCGGAAGTGAGTCAACGTCAAATCTAGGCCATTTCAATCGCAGTACACCCACCACCTACTGCTGGGGTCTCTGTGTGCCTGCGTGCCTGTGTGTGTGTGTGTGTGTGTGTGTGTGTGTGCCTTTACAGAGTGTGTTTAGAGCTGGTTTGGTTCACTTCCAGCCACCTCAGAGTTCTGCTGCACGCATACCGGAGCCATGACGTTCCACCACGGCCACAGTGCACGCACACACATGCACACACACACAAACACACACACACACACACACATACGCTTTCAAGTTCATTTCTGTGGGCACAGTCACGTGAGGGTCGTGGCCTTCCATCCTCCCGCTGCTCCTGCTTCACTGTGCCGGTTCCCAGCGTTCCTCTGGTTCCGACCCAAACGATGTTGGTGTGAAAACAGCCTCTTTGAAGAGGGGGGAGGGGACGGGGGGAGAGGGGTCAGGGGCGGGGCCTCAGCACACTTTCAAACAAACTCTGGAGTGGCTCATTTGCGGTGGGAACTCGATCCAGCGAACTGAAATCGGCCCACCGCCGCTAACTCCTCCTCCTCCTCCTCCTCCTCCTCCTCCTCCTCTTCTTCCAAACGTCCCGTTTCCCTCTGAAAGGTGGATAACAAACATTGTGTTGTGTTACACACGACGCCCGACCGCGGCTACAATCGGCACCGTGCGGTTGCGCCGTCTCCGCTGCGCCGTTACGTCTTGACGTGTCCGCTGAGTTTCTCCTCCTGCTTGTTGTTCTCCCGGCCGTTCCCAGAGTGCACTTTGGTTTTGGGAATTTTCCATCGGGGGGGAATTCTGACCAATCGCGGAGCTGTTCGGGACACGTCAGGACCGACAGGTGACGTGGACGTTCTCACACGAGTTGTATTGCTGATGCTTTTTCTGTTAATGTCATCAGAGTAAGCAGTTACAACTAAAGTAGCTGAAGAACTGAATAGAAAAAAATAGTCTAGAATGGCTTCATTGTCACTCTATACACTGACAATAAAGCCACAATTGTACTTGCGTCTAAACAACCTTCACACCTCTGCAATTTTATTGAGTGTTTCCATTATTAAACACCAGTATGGGTTTCACCTACAAACCATTTTATAATCTGTTGATTTGCTGAATGAACCCTGAAAGAAGGCCACTGATTGGCTCTTTCTCCTGCCAGCACATTTTCCTTGAACCGGCCCAAACACACACACACACTGCACTGAACGCTGCACGGTTCCGGTCCGGCCCCCCTGTGGACACTCTATCAGGCTGACGAGTGTTTATTTCGGTGTCCGTCCCGCCGCTTTTCACGGGTGAGACGGACGGCGGCTCTAAATCCAGCCGGCAGCAGCCGTTTGCACATCCAGCCCCCATAAATCGCCGGGGTTTTGTGTCATGTCGACATCTGCACCCTGCACGGCTGCCAGTAACCTCAGTCAGCCGACGGCCCTCCAACTTTTGGGCCCCTGCTTCCACTTTGATGGGAACTTAATTGTTCTGGCTGGGAGCAGCTGGGCGCAGCCAGGGAGTAAGTGGGAGAGTCAGAGTGTGTGTGTGTGTGTGTGTGTGTGTGTGTGAGAGAGAGAGAGAGAGAGAGAGAGAGAGAGAGGCTCAGTCTGGATATCAGAGACAGCCGGCCTGACCAGTGTCTGTGTGCATGTGGAATTAATCAGACCCATAATAACTTCCTGGCATAAGAACTGGGAGAAATAAATAAGGGGGACGTTTTTTTTATAAACAAGATAGGAAATGTTTTATTTTATTTTATTATTACATTTTTTTATGACTGTGACGAAACACAAGATGGAGGGAGTAAATTGTTGCCGTAGTTGCTTCCTCATCTGTTGTCTGTTGTCATGAGTTGAAGATTAAACTCCAGCCACCACAAACAGAATAAATAAATGAAATTTGACCCGTTAGATTTTTGAAGGATATTTAACCACGCAAGCAAACGGAGCGCTTTTCACTTTTTTGGCAGCCTTGAAAAGGATTAAACTGCCGGTGTTGCAGCCGTGTTGCAACAGACAGAAAGTTCTGGATTCAAGAGATTTTTTGCTCTCATCCTGTGACCTTATTGCTCCGGATTATTTATTTATTTTCCTTTACCACTGCTCTGCTCAGTTTAATATTGATCTCATTTGACTCTATTTAAGTCTTGTGATCTCTAAACCCTGCATGTGTTATTTGGCATCGGCGCTCTTTTAGAGCCAGTTTTGCTCTATATTTAAGTTGTTTTTTTGTTTTGTTTTTTGGCTTCGTGTAAAATGTGTTTAATCTCTTTGGTTCTTTGCCGTGTGAAGTTGGCAGCTCCAGCAAAAGAGAGGAAAGACTTTTAATTCAAACACCTACAAAAAAACAATAAAAAAAAAACAAAAAAACAACTGGCCTCTGCGGAAAGTACATTCGGTTTCATCAGGTTTAAAGGTATTGTGGTGACCAACACACACCACGGAGTATTTTGTCATCATGCCGGGATGCAGTAGGCACCATAATAAGTAAATGTTTAACAAAATGAAAAAAAAAAAAAGTCTCTCTATTGAAGTACAGGTTCAGGTAGAGAGTGAACTGGTTCCTTCCACTTAATCAGATATTGATCGGCGTCCCTTTCGTCACCGAGTTCAACACCAGATCAACGGCGCTTTTAAAATGTTTCCTCAGCGACTTTATTGGCTGCCGCGCACATTCAGCCTCCGACCCCACTCGAAGCTCCGTTCGACCAGTTTCAAGGCGCAACGAGAGACATGATATCAACTCTAAATAAGCGCACACTTCGCTTACACTTGGCTCACAATGAGACACAACTTTAAGGGTCCAGGCTGTAAAAATAAAAGAAAGAAAATGAGTATATATTTAGGAGTTTAAGGCCTGTAAAGTGACCCTGCCCTGCCGCTGGGCAGCTTCAGCTCCACAAATAGATTTACAGGCTTTCATTAAAGCGGCTCGCGGTTGTGCAGGGCAGAGGGCCTTGGATGGCCAGCTGCATGGATGTGTGTGCGTGCGTGTGACAGTCCTCCACTTTATCGGAGCATGTGTGTGTGTGTGTGTGTGTGTGTGTGTGTGTTAGTGTGTGTGTGAGGAAAAAGGGCCGAGATTACTTCCAGAAGTTCCACAGCCTGCCGTTTCATTACAGCTTTCAAAGCGACCGCACGGCTACACAGAGTGCAGAGTTGCAAAAACTTTTTTTTTGTTTGCTTTTTCCTTCCCCTGCTGTTTCTCCTCATTCTCCTCCTCCTTTTTTCCCTCCGTCTCCCCTTTCTTTCTTTCTTTCTCCAGTGGTTGAAGTTGGAACCGGGACGAACATCTGCTGGACTGAAGCGTCTTTCGGTTGATTTTCATGCAAAAGCCGAGCTGCACTTTTAAAATGGAAGAGGTTTTATTTTTCAGGTTACAGCACTGAATGTGTCTCAGTTATGTATTTAATTAACTGCCTGGGGGCAATTTTAGTGTTATGGTTTTAATATTCAGCGGCTCAGTGGTGGGAAAATATTTGAATCTTTTTTTATTTTTAATGAACAATTTGAGTTGATGCATTTACAACTAAAATAAAAGACACACCATGCGGCTCATCTAGTTTCAAAATCAACAGGGTGCCGGGCAGGCAACCAAAGCCATATACTTTCTTATAAAACCAGCGGGGGGGTATTATGAGCGTGAGAGGTCCCGCCCTCTGTGCGACAAGTACACGAATCATAGAAACGACTTTGAAACTATCACATTACAGTGGATAAACTACTCAGTGAGGCTTGGAAATGTGCATAAATCTTATTGTGTGGACTGAAGCGATTTAGTTTCCAGCCTTTTAATGAGAACTAACACTGACTTTCAAGGTACACATAGGAAAAATCCCAAAATACTGTGATTGAAACTTATAGACTACACTTCGTCAAATACACTCAATCTTAAATCAAACTATGCACCATGTGATGAACACTATGGCACATTTCTGGAAGCAATAACAACAATATATTGAAGAAATTACAACCACGTTGTCACCTGTGTGTTGTTAAAGCTCTTAGCCAAACCGCAGCTGCACCTTTTTTCTTTTAACTCGTAAAAGCCAAAAGAAGTCGAAGAATTTTAGGATCCTACAGCGAAGCCGCGTGAATGAATGAAGTGGAGAAATGACATGTTACAAACTACTCAGGTGCAACAGAGTGACTCACAAAGCCCCTATTTAGCAGGTTAGCCCCTAATTAGTGGAGCTTTACAAGCAGAAAATTAGACAGGCTGAGTTCATAATAGCCGGAGTTTGGGTGTGTGTGTCTGTGTGTGTGAGAAAGAGCGAGAGAGAGAGAGAGAGAGAGACTGAGACATTCTGATGCCTGGCATTGATTCTCTACACTTCAGAGTTCCAGATGTGAGTGATTCAAACCAGCACCTGGCAGCTTTTTTCAATAAACACAAACACACAAAAATAGTGGACACACACGGGTGCAAGCACACACACACACACATACACAGAAGCACACACGTCATGAGAGCAATTGGAAGAGTGCAGTTGGAATTTATTGAGTCTTCTTCCTGCACTGTTTAATAACACCCTGCATGTGTGTGTGTGTGTGTGTGTGTGTGTGTGCGTGCGTGCGTGCGCGCATGAATTAATCCACTTGCTTGACTCTCTTCAGTTGATCCCGCTCATGCATCGCTAAAAGGAAGCATTAGGTGTTGAGGTAATTTGAATTGCGGATGAGCCGAGAAGCAGAGGGGAGGAGAGGAAGAGGCGAAACCCGAGCGAGAGGAAGCCGAGGCCCTCGTGGGACGTCCTAATGGGGCGGCGAGAGCCGAAGTGGAGGGAGACAAATGCGCAGGAAGTGGAGATCCTATCGGCTCTGGAAATGAAAGCCCGGTGCCGGGATGGAAACCGCACGGGTCCGGCCGGACCGAGTGCCACCGCTGGCTCGGGTTTCGGGGCCCGAGGTCTGGATCCAGTCACAGCCGCACGGCCGTCACTTCTTCAGGCAGCTCGTTTGTCGGCATTAGCGCACGACCGTCGGCTGTCGGCCTCGGAGTTTTCACGATCCCAAAAAAAAAAAGAAAAGAACAAGAGAGGAAAGCATTTTTGCAATTCTGCAAATTGAAACACCGGATGCAACGAACACCGGCGAAATATTAAAATCGCCGACAGCTGAAGGGAATAAACTACAGAACCCCCTTGAGTCTGGGTATGACGCTTTGTTGCAAAGAAAATGAAAATAGGTTGGCGAGTTGCCTCAGTTGTAGATGACGATGTTTCACGGAGCTTAACAGGAAAAAACAAAGTGAGGACAAACAGCATTGGTCCAGATATCATGCTAACGCTAATGTATCAGGTTGTTTTTTACCGTCCGTTAATGAGTCTTCGGATTGGATGTATTTTCGCCCCCTCCTTTGTTTTGGTTGGAAAATGTCAAGCAAACTTATACCTAGCGACAGAAAATCCTCGAGAGAGCCGCCCTGCTGGCACACATGAGGGAGAGTTTCTTCACTCCAGAGGTCAACGAGGTCGCAGTTTCCAACTCCAACTGACTTTGGCTTCCGTTGCAGGAAGTTGGCTTTGCAAAACCACAGACGTTCTGATGCTTCTACCCTGTCGATAAAAAAAACAAAGATCACCAGCGGTCGCAACTGCAGATTCCCGTCGACCTTTGACCCCAGTA
Source organism: Thamnaconus septentrionalis (assembly GCA_009823395.1). Lineage (NCBI taxonomy): Eukaryota > Metazoa > Chordata > Actinopteri > Tetraodontiformes > Monacanthidae > Thamnaconus > Thamnaconus septentrionalis. Next base: position 5,565,174 of record CM020516.1, read on the forward strand.
ATTGAGTAATTTGCAAGAGGCGGGACGAGGCGTTGGAGGAGTTGAAAATGAACTACAGCAGCAGCCACGTGTGAAACAATAACCCCAACTTCCATCACTTCGCATCACTTCTGCTTTAGAAAAATACATTAAAAACACTCTCAGGAAATCTCCTCTGGGACTCAATAGAGGGAGGAACAAAATGCTGAGATTCATAAAAATGAAAAAAAAGAAAAGTTCAGCCATTTCCACCAGCGATGAGCTGGTTTGCTCAGCGACGCGGCGTGAATTTATTATTTTTATCGCTGCGACGTGAGACGTCCTCTGGAGGGAAATCCAAACTGTTTACGGCCGCTAAGGGGGATAACGAGGAGAAAAAAAAAATTGGTTTCAACTGTCACAGGCTGAAACTCCTCGGGGGGTCTTCGCCGCCGACGCCGTCCGTTCGTGTCGGAATTGTACGAGAGGAAATTGCTTTTCATCCGCCGTCAACACGACGTCCGAAAGTGTGTCAACACGTAGTTGATGCCTGGAAACGACCGAAGCTGCAGCGTTTCCCCCTCAACCACCGGCGGCAGCGGCTGGAAACATTCCCCAGTTAGTGTCGACGTCTTGGACTGTCGCTTCCTGCACGTCCACATTAAGCACGTCGGAGTCACAACAACCAGGAAGTGGAAACTGCCTCCTTCTATCAGCTCTGTCCTACATGGTGACGTGTTGATCAGTGTCCAGATGATGATGATGATGATGATGATTGTGAAGATGATGATGATTGTGATGGTGATGAAGATGATGATGATTATGATGATGATGATGATAATGATGACGACAAAGATGGCGATGGCAATGATGTCAATGATGATGAAGAGGATGATGATGATGATGATGATGAATATATTGAAGATGATGATGATGATGAAGAGGATGATGATGACGATGATGAATATATTGAAGATGACGATGATGATGAAGATGATGATGACGAAAACAATGATGACGATGACGAACACGACGAGGATGATTATGATGATGATGAAGATGGTTCCCCCACCCCCAATCCCCCCAGAAAGAGACAAAACCATATTTAATGACTTGGGGATTGTTTGTTTTTGGGCGGAGTGAGTCGATGCCATCAGACGAATCCTCACAGTGTGAAAGGCACCAAACTCATTATCACCTCCCGGATTTGTGGGTTGCAATACAACCAGAGATGAGATGATGAGATGAGATGATAATGAGGAGAAGTTGACATGTTGAGATGTGCTTTCGCAACCCCATCACATTTTCCTTCTTTTATTGCTTTTTGTTTTGGTTTTTTTTGCTGTTTGACGCTTTTTTTTGTTTGTTGCTTTTTTCACCACCTGCTCGGCTCGCGCTCAACACGGCTCGCGGCCTCAGGTGCTGCCCAGGATGGGAAGCTGATGGTTTTTGTTTTGTTTTTTCTCCCAAACGTTTCTCGGAGATGCGGCTTGATGCACAAACAGCCACATCTGGCTGTCGGCTCCACGGACGTGATTGAATCTCTTTCACACATGATGATGGGAGGCAGATTTCCCACTATTGCCGCCGCCACCACCCTAATCTCACACATCCGCTGCAGCTCCACTCTCAGCCCCTTGAATACCGGCCGGCTCGCCGGCGGCAGGATATTGGTATGATTATCGTGTCTCGGAGAAAATTGCGGCGCCGCCTCCCTCAAGGGGTCCTTCCAGGAGGAGGGACGCAGAGATAAAGATCCATGTTTTGCATCGGGTCAGTGAAACCGTAAGTGGAGCGAGGCAAGGGCAGTTCTTCTGGTCCAGCTCAAGAGGTATAATATATATATTTGTGTGTGTGTGTGTGTGTGTGTGTGTATGTGCTTGTAAAACAATGTATACATACATCAGGAAAAGAAAAAAACTTGCATAAATGTTTCAATAGCAAATTCACAATAACCTCTACAATAACACGAGGTGCTCAAAGTGGTGGCGGCCATTGGCTTCCAGACTCTAGCTGCGATTCTATGACCCCTAGAATGGTGCAAACCCTAAATATTACAATAAAAACTGGTAATTCAAACAGCTAAACCTGGAAAAACCTACAAATATGGCCAAAAGGTTTTGACGCTCTCAGGAGGTCGATTTTCAGACGTATCGATGTAGCCTCTTGCTTCCTTTAGCTTAGGAGTCAAACATGAGGTCCGAGGTGTGATGAGGTCGGAACAATGGAACACGGAACACGGAACACGGACGGCCGGGTTCCCAGAGTCTCGGTGGCAGCGATGCAGCAGGTTCCTCATTAGAGCCGCAGCCTGCTGAGGACGGCGGCTGCATGTCAACAGCGTGGCTGCAAGAGGTCTCGCTGACATCTAACAGCCTAATTTGGTTGTTTATCGAGCGCCGCTAATAAGTCGGAGGCCTCAGCCCAGCACGCACACGCGCGCACACACACACACAGACACACGCACTCACACACACACTGGCAAAGTCGATGCATTTCTATGTGTCAGTGCCAGAGTTTGGAGCCAATGAGGAATTCCCCACAAAACTCACCTTAAAGCTCTCAATCTGTTGAACCTCTCTCTCCCTCACGCCCCCCTGCTCTCTCTCTCTCTCTCTCTCTCTCTTCTCTCTCTCACACACACACACACACACACACACATACTTCAACCAGCAATCCATCAACATGATCAAGCAGTGGGTGAATGGGAGCTGGCCGCTCGTACATCAAGCTCTCCGAGCTTGTTAAAGGCATAAAGAAACACACACACACACACACACACACACACACACACACAGGGCCGTGTGGCTGCTGTCTCCCATTGAGAATGACAAGCCCGGGCAGCAGGGACGTCTGGTTTACATGGTCAGACGGACGGATGGACGGACGGACGGACAGACGGACCTCTGGGATCAACAGGGAAGACGTGCAGGCTGACGAAGGCCGACGAGCTCAGACAGACTTCAGATGGCTGAAAGAGAGTCTCTGTAGAGAAGTTTGATTCCCAGTTCCTGATGGCCTGCCTGTCGGAGTGGAGTTTGCATCTTCTCCCAATGTCTGTGTGGGTTCTCCAGGTTCTCTAGGGTCTCCAGGTTCCTCCCACAGTCCCCACAGTGAGGCAAACTGGGAACTGTAAATTGTCCGTAGGTGTGAGTGAGCGCTAGTGGTTGAATTGTCTTTTGTTTGTCTTTCTTTGAGGTCCAATGGGTGTTTTTTCTTTGACGGTCATAATTCTCGAGAAATGCCACTGCTGATGTTGATTAAAAAAAAAAAATGGCATTACGTGCCAATAAAAACATGTTTTCCCGGATTGTGTGAAGCTGCCACGGCGGTCTGACTTCTAAAAATCGGCTGGTGGGTTTTGCTGCCGCTGCAACAAGTCCACTCAGTGTCTTTATTAACCCAAACATCTGTCGCCGACTGTTTCTCTTCGGCGTGCTGTTTCATGGAAATCATCCCACCGCCGTGTGGGAGGGAAACAAGCCGACCGACAGTCAAAAGCCTTCTTCTTGACGGTGTTACGTGAAAACACGAGACCCACACACAGCCAGTGTTTCACCTCACGCTGAGCAGATGGAGCTTCACGGTGCCTTAACAATGCATGAAAGCTGAAATATCAGAGTGTTGAAGCGGCTCTCCAGCTTATTGAAGGTTTGTTGTTTCGCCACGGTGCTCTCAATTTTCCCAGAATGCCCTCTGGTGCTGACGTGGCATTAGAGCAGAATGTGAGCCGATGAAACTCTGTCCGAAATCACCCACTGGCTCCCTCTACAGGCAGTTCTATGTAGCCACTATATAGTGACTCATTAGCCAAATTAGAAAATTTTCAGACTCTCTTGGCCATTAATGATGTCATCAATGTCGCATCATTAAAACACCGTTGGCAGGTGGTAATAAATATGTTAATAATTAAATATATACATTATTTACATCTCTATATGAATTTTCGTGTGCATATTATAATAAAAAAAATGCATGCTTTTTCTACCTAAAGACAAAAAGCATGAGAGCAATGCATTATGGGATATATTGCTGGGCTAGTGACCATTGGTTAAACACTACTTTGTGCAGTGCATTGTGGGATACATTGACGGGACTATATAGTGAATACTGATGCTGATGTTCACACAGGAGGAGGTCAGCGCTACAACATGGCAAAGCGCCGATATAGAGACAGTAGAGTGACAGTAGGGGGCGATGTAGGACACAGACATCCTCTACATCATGTCGAAAGGTTTTTTTTTTTTCTCTCCTGAGGTGACGTCCATGACTGCAACACGTTCAAATCATTGGAAAAAAAGAAGAAAAGATGTTGAGCGTGAGCGTAAAGAGCCGCTCTCCCACCTTAGTGCCTCGGTGCTGCTTCATAATTTGCTCCGAACAAGATATCGATCGGGATCAGCGCTGGGCGACGAGGGCGACAACAAACCATCAGCGGCGCCACGAGCCAAATCATTCTGCGCTGTAATTACAAGAGAGCTCCGAAGGCACGGCCACCTGCAGGGGGCGGAAGGGAGCGCGATGGTGAGAGCGGCGGCGGTGGCGAAAACAGTGAGATCTGAGAGGAGGAAGAAGAGGAGGGTAGGAGGAAGAGGAAGAGGAGAACGGGAGGAGATGAGGAAGAGAAGGAGGAGAACGGGAGGAGGAGGAGGAGGAGGAGGGGGAAGAGGAAGAGGGGGTGGATGAGGAAGAGGAGGCAGGGAGGCTGAAAGCAGATAGATTTCATGAGTGAGTGAGAGGCTCCCACAGCGCCCCGGGGGATTGTGGTTACAATGTTGTACTCTACATCTGTTTACAGCGGCGATGGAAGACACACACGCACGCGCACGCACACACACACACATACACATACAAACACACAGAGTGAGGCAGTAGAGGCAGGGATGCTGCTGCCGCTGTTGTCATCCCAGCCATGTAGTAACTGTATCTCATTATTTTCTATTGCAGTTGGCCTTGCACACATAGACACACACACACACATACACACTCGCTCATCCTTTTGTCACTCTGCGCTCTGAGAGCACAACATCAACAGAGTGGTGGTGGGGGGGGGGGGGGCAGCAGAGTCTCGCCTGAGTTCAGGCTGCAGAATGTTAATCAGGTTTCTATTGTTTGTGGCCCGTGGCAAAGATTTCCACTTAACTCTTCGCTGCCGCTGCTCCCTGATCACTGCGTGTGTGTGTGAGTGCATGTGTGCGTGCGTGTGTGTGTGTGTGTGTGTGTACACAGTCACTTAGTTCCCAAAGTTTGCCACTGCGGGCCTTCGACTCTGCTGCCATCAAAGATCCTCGCTCGTGTCTCTGAGTGTCAAATGAGCTGGTAAAATAGCAGCGTGCGCCGCGACAAAGTCGCTGGATGACAATTTATTATTATTCTTTTTTGGATCTCAAACGAGTTCTGCTGACAGCAGGAAAAAAAACAACACAAAACAAAACAAAAAAGGGAGTCTGTATAAAGTGTCAGTGCGGCGCAGCAGCAGCAGCAGCGACGGATGGCAGCAGCTCGCAGTTCCGATGTTCGACTGCGTGATGAAAAATTGCAAGAACACATGAATGAACACAGTCGGCAGTTTGCTCCCAATCTGCTGCCGTGAGGTGTTTCTGAGGGGGTCGCTGTCAGTGACGGTGTCGTGGTTGGCAATCCGGCCAACACCGAATTCTCTGTTTTCCCTTGAAGGCATCACCGCTCCACTCCCACTCTCAAGCCAATCAGTCGATCTTCACCACAATCAGCACCAACTGCTTGCACCTGCTCACCCCCCCCCACCTCTCTCTCTTTGCCAGATTGTTCCTCTGAACAGGACAGCACTCCAGAACATTTCTCCGGACTGACTTCTTGTTGCCGACCCTGCCTGTTCCTGAAAGCATGAGTGAGTTGTTTTTTTTTTTTTGTTTTTTTCCCTTCTGAGGTTGAGTTTTATTGTCTGATTTTTGGAAGAAGAGGGTTTTTGGTTTGTGCCTGTCATACTAAGAAGGACTCTTTGATTTGTTTTTTGCGAGAAGAGGATTTTGGTTCTTTTCATGGAGAAGAATTTTTATTTAGGAGCTTTCCAATTAAAGACTGCCCTCTGTTGCCTGCCCCCAGGAATAAAGTTTGCATTTTACTGATTTACACTGTTGCGTGTTGCATTTGGGTCCGAACCACTCCCGTGTCAGACGGACCTACAGATAAAGAACTCTGCTGCTGAGATACCAAAGTTTTATTTTAACTGACTTTGGATGAACAAACTTAAACAAAAAGTTTGTTTGTTTGTTTGTTTGTTTTTTACTTATGGGAGCAGAATGTCTGACTGGTTCAGCCGACAGCCTCTTTGCTTTACACTCTTTCGGCCAATCGTCTCGTCTGGTCTTGTCTCTCTCCTGCCTCCCACTGCCGCTCCGGTTGGAGGCGTCGCTCCCAGAATGCTTCGCTGTCGCTCGCCCCGGGACTCCACCCATCAACCTGTCTCCTCCTGCGGAGCCTCAGACGCAGTTGTGAAGTGACGGCAGCACCGCCTGACTCGCTATCATTCACATCATCATGGAGACGAGTGGAACCACCCTCCTCCCTCCCCCACTCACCCCCCCATCCCCTCCACCCTGCCCCTGCCTCGCTGCCGCTGCTTTCTCCTCTTCATCTCTCTCTCTCTCTGTCTCTCTCTCTCTCTCTCTCTCTCTCTCTCTCTCTCTCTCTCTCTCTCTCTCTCTCTCTCTCTCTCTCTCTCTCTCTCTCTCTCTCTCTCTCTCTCTCTCTCTCTCTCTGTCTCTGTGCTGTATCCCCTCCGTCGCTGCTTCCTGGTTCGGCTCGGCAAATCTGGAATTGGTTTTTCCAGCTAGACTGAGATTGTTTGCCGTCAACCTGAAAACTCTGGTTTCCGGCTCTCGCTGACTTACCGGCAGAGCAACCTGAGGGTGACTCACTGCTGCTGCTGCCATGTCACCCCACCGCCGCCACGGCGTGTTCACCTGAGCAACAGGACGCTCCAGCGTTTGGCTCCAAAACAGGTTGAGGAGTGAAGTCGTGGGCGGTGGCGGCGGCAGAATGGTGAAAAAAAAACAACAACAACAAAAAAAAAAACCCGGTGGGCGGACGGAACGAGTGCAGCACCTGCAGTGAAGCACCTTCTGACTGGCTGGTTCAGCTTCCGGCTGCTCAACTCGCACGGACGAGAGGGCAGAAAAAACAAGTGGCAGGCAAAGTTTTAGCCGCTAGCTTCCCTTTGATACTCGTTTGTTTCTGTGTTTCGGGAAGGTAGAATATGTTGCATAAAAATTCAAGATGCGCAATAAAGTGTCGATACTTTGTCTTTCAGACAGTCATTCTCACTGCAGCAGACGACACCTGACATCATTCATCACTTTCCATCGATAATAGAACAACAGAATGGAGGCAGATTGCGTTTGGAATACACGAGTTTCCTGCTTTGAGCCGCGATAAAGCAGAGCAGAAGATAAAACAAACACGGAGAGGAAGTAGAGCCACGTAGGAGTCGAGCTGCCAGGTAAAGAAAAAAAAACAACAACTCTTTTTATTACTCACTGTTGCTGTGTTTTGTTGTGTTTTTTTTTTTTCTTGGTATGTGGTTTGACCTGTGGCCGTCACGCCAGTTGCAGTTGCAGCTGCGTGAAAAAGAAAACTAGAGGGGGGGAAAAAGCCAAGCTGTGCCTTCCTCTTCCTCGTGCATTTTCTCCTGCGCTTTAGACGACGCGTGATTGGCTGCTGCCGTCTCGGCCTGCGTGCTGGAGGCTCTCTGTGTTTGATGAAGATGGCAACGCAGGTGACCGGGAGCCGTTTGCACTCGTGGTCTGACGTGAGGGCTGTGCGTCACTGATGAAAAAAAAAAAAAAAAGAATATATGGGTGAGAACGAGATAATGTAGGAACGTTAGGATGACGGCCAGGGGGCACAAGATGGGGGGAGAGGAATTGGAGGTGCGTTGCACTTAAACATGTCTCCATCATGAAAAAGAAAGAAAAAAAAACTGAAGGAAAAGCAGGGAGGGAGGAAATCCGAGGAAGGTGTTTGGGCGCCTGCGATGCGCGTCGGTGGCATCTGATGATTAGACGCTCGGCGCCGTGGCGGGGAGGGATAATTGTCCTCATCAGATTAAGGGGGAATAATTGTGTGCGGATACATCATGAAAACACGAGCGCGGGCAAATTTGATCAGAGCAGATGTTGAATTAATTGGTTTTGAGGCTGACTGCATTAATGCTCTTAGTCTATTAGTGAGACGGACCCGTAATTAACACCCTGCCTCCTCTTTCTTCTTCTCTTCCTCCTCTTCCACCTCCTCCACCTCCTCCGACGGCTCGCTCCCTCACTCGCATGTCTCTGCTGCGGCGGCGTAAACACAACAAACACCGGCGATATCCAGTTGTGAAAAAAAAAAAAATGAAACGAAACATGATTGGTTTTGCTTTGATGTTCGAACACAAAGCGCTGTTTGTAGCGGTTTGTCGTCTGACTAGCGGCTAAATGGCCGCAGTGATTTCAATTAAACGCGGGTTTTGGGTTAAAATCGGTTCAATCCAGGGAAAATGAATCTCAGAATGGGCTCAATTCCGATGTGTGAACATCTGAGAGTGAGATGAGACACCAGGACACCAGGGGGGCGTGTCAACGCCCAACTCTCAGGCTGTTTTTCAGCTCACAGATTGTACGTCTTTCTGAGTGCAGTTTCCTTGAAAGACCCCAAAACATGAAGGACTCAGTCCAGTGATGAATCACCAGTTGCTTCTATTTCCACAGTTAATTTGCATTCATACGAACAGACAACAATCCTTGAAAAGACTTTGTGTCGTGTCGGCTACAGACGTCAGAGCGTCATTGAATTCCGACCGTCAGGATGCAGAAATCAGGCCTTGGTGGGGGAATTTGCACTGCCATTCTGCTGGCAGGGATGTTTCATAGTCCACAGCAGCGTGCTGAAGGGAAACATTCAAAGAGAATGAAATGTACGAAAGTAGTTTATTGTTTGTTTTGTTTGTCGAACATATTGAGCAGCGGGAACGATTTCATCACTCTGCTTTAAAAGGCGCCAAGCTACTCATTCATGGTGTCGGAAGCCCGGCCATCACCAATCGAGTTGTTCCGGGGAGAGCGGCGGGAAACCTGAGCTGCTGAGGTTGCGATGCCAACAGTAAAAATAGGCGAAGGTTTCGGCGAGGGTTTGGCGAGGGACAACAGCTCTGACCTTCAACCGCCTCATCGGAAGGGAACATGAATCTCTTCCCGTGTGTCGTCGTTAGAACACAGGTTTAATTCAACTGAACTGACTGAGAATGTTTTCCTTTTTTATAAAGCGTATTGACTGAGCTCAGTTCAGTATATAAAAAAAAAACCTGTGTGACCTTCTGAGGAAGACGGACCATTCACCTCAGCGTACGAAAACATCTACAAATACGTGTCTGTGATAAAAAAAAAAAAAATACTCATGATCTCAAAAATGAAATTTATTGTATATATTAATATAGAAAGAAAATAGAAATGTAAGGTAATAGCTTGTTTTATGGTGTTTTGCTCCTCCAGCGACGGTTTGGGAAGAAAGAGGATTGGAAAATCAGACAGGAAGTGCCACCATATTTCTGAGCCGCGTGTCAGTAAACAGGTGACGTTCAGCATTTCACAGGAGAGCGTCGCAGCTTTCGCACAGGAGAAGGAACGTGGTGCAAATCACAACACACCCAATCGTGTAATTAGTCGACGTGAAGCGTGAAAACTTTATTTCTCGGACTCACGTTCTCCTGGTTCCTCCCACGGTCCACCAAGCGCTTCTATGCTGGGTTAAAGAGAAACGCAGCGTTTCTTAGACATACAAAAAAAAATAAATAACAAACAACGTCATTAACAATACACTTGTTGTTAATATCTAATCTGTTTTCCACCATGTCTCTCCCCTCGGTGGGACCGCGCAAATTAGTGCAATTGCACCAATATCATGTCTTTGAAGTCGGCGTCGCTGCAGCCACGTTGCAGCCTCATTACGCCGCAGCCCCAGAGAGCAGCGAGCGAAGCTGCGCTGATTTAATTCACAGTCGCAGCTTAACGCCTCTGATACCAGCCTCCTGGATCGGCCCCCGCGCTGGATGGCAAGGTTCCATTTTTGATTTTTTTTTTTTACTGCTTTGAAACAAAAAGTGACTTAAAATTCAAATTCAAGCTCGTTTTTTTTTGTTTTTTTGTTTTTGTAGTGTTCTAAAAGTCGGGTTGTGTCCTTGTTTTGGTCAGGCGGGGAGGCATTGGGGGGGGGTTCAGCCTGTCTGGAAATCATACCAATACAATTCACAGCAAATGTTTACGGGCTCAATTAAAGTTCGCCGGCAGCCATTGATCATCTGTCATCCCCCTGGTTCTCTCTCTCTCTCTCTCTCTCTCTCCTCTCTTTCTCGCTCTCTCTCTCCCTCTCCTCTCGCTCCTGGTGTTACTGCTCGGCAAGCAAAAAAAAAAAAACAACAACAAAACAAAAACAAAAACGGTGAGAGTGACAAAAGGGAAGCATCCGTTTTGAGAGGAACAATTACTGTCAGCGAAAAACACGAGCGCAGACGAGCTTCCGGCGCCCGTCTCCTCTCAGAAGTTGGCTCGTCGTCGTTGGCGCGAGGCAACACATGAATAGAGGATTATTAATCACCATCATCATTGGCGGCGGTGGCGCAGACACGCTAACGTGTCGTTTCATCTGTGAGACAACGCCACCGCGTTGAACTCTTTGGTTCTTAATTATACACGTTGATGCTCGCGAGTTCAGTGCAACAGTGGCGAGAGGAAACTGTTTCATCAGGTTTCAGGCTGTTGATGAAAGTCTCTTTTTTTGTTTGTTTGTTTGGTTTTTTGGAGCGTGAGACAAACAATGGAAAGAAAAGACGAAGTGAAAATGTTGAGGTGGTCGGACCAGCCCCCAAGACTCCAAGATGACGGCCCATTCATTTCGATGACGTTGCCCACCCAGCGCATACGCCGAAAATATTTTTGACTTCAGCAACTGACCAGTCAGCGACCTTTTAAGGAGGGAGGGGGTGGAGCTACAGCTTCAGATCTTTTAAATCTGAAGCACGTTTTTTCTTGTCTCAGAGGGAAATTTTCTGATATGATAAACAGAAATTATTGTCAGAAAACACAATTAAAAAGTGAATTTTACCTTATTTGCACAAAACAGGAGCTCCAATAATGAGCTGCGACGGAAGCCAGACCGATTTACCTCTTGCAAATCACACACACACACACACACACACGAACACACACACACAGGATGGTAATTTAACAGTCCAGACTGTGGATGGCCACTGGCTCCTCTTCTTCTATCAGTCATCAAATTCATTTTCTTGTTTACATCATACGCTGAAAAAACAATTTAACCTTGACATCTCTAGCCCCGTCATTAGACACACACACACACACACACACACACAACCGCCACATATCCACAAACCAGAGGACGCGGCGGCGTGCGCATCAATCACACGCCTAACCGATCTGTCGGCTGTACTAAGCCCAGTAATAGTGCAGCCATTACACACAAACACACAAGCACACACACGCACAAACATGAATAATAGATTCTTAAATTGACCGGTGTGTGAGTGTGTGTGTGTGTGTGTGTGTCTGCCAGTGTTTTATGTGTGTGTGGAGATCCACGCCCTTGTGCATAAAACACGAGAGCCAAAAGCTCACCGTGAAACTGACAGTCGACGCCGCGTGTGGTCTCACACACACACACACACACACACACACACACACACACACACACACACACACAAATCACGGCCTTGGCGGACGCACACGTGCACTATCACTGTACTGCAGGGCGGAGTGGCAGGAAGTGGTGGAGGCAGTGACACCAGCGGCTCACCAAGCTCCGCCCACAACATGTCGACACGTCCTTGGTTGGGTCAGCAAACCCGAAATTGTTCCCAGCGGTCGGACGGAAGCGAAGCATTCTGGGAAGAGAGATCCGTGATCAAGACAAACATTTTCAGCCAACAGAATTACAAAAGTAAAAAAATGTTATTGAGACCAAAACTCTTTCTGGCAGGAGAAAATGTTTAATTTCTTTTGTAAGAGCTTTCTTACCAATACAACAATACTGTCTTGATTAATTATCTTAATATCTAACAAATAGAACTAAAGTTTGCTGAAATGACCAGTTCCACTGGCTCTTCTTTCTGTCTCTTCTTCACAGCCCACATTTTGCAGAGTCATAATTCCTGCCTGGCCTCCTAAAAGCCGCTGGAACGACTCAAAAGCCAGTTAAAATTGAACTGAAAAGCACAGAGGCCTTCTGGGAAATAATAGAGCCTTACTAATCATGACAACTCAAGCAAAAAAGAAAAAAAGGGGATGGGGGGGTGGAGGGGTGACCTTTTTTCGCTCGAGTGTCCTCTGCTCTGACACTGACTGTGTTATGGATTTGATGCAGAAATGCTGTGAAATTATCAACCAGCAGGCGGACGAATCAATACAGCCGCTTCGTCTACATTATTTATTTTCACAACTTGTTTTTTTAATAATATTCCTCTGAAATAATGAGTATAGATAAGCAATTTATACAGAGCAGCAAAAAAAAACAATAATGGCATAATGGAATAAGTGGCACTCGTTCTTTTCAAAGTCGAAGCTTCACGAGACTCTAATTCAGAATAAATAGCTTCAGTTGACCTTTGCGCTACTGCACCACACACGACCGTGTCACATTTGTGTGATGGCGGTGGGGTTTTGTGGATTTAGTGAAGAAAAAGTCACGAAATAAAGACTTTCTGTCCGCGTTTAAACAAAAAAAATGACAAAAAGCAGAACTAAAGCGATTCAATGAACCGACTCGTCGACTTTACGACTCACAACATGCAACAACGCCGACTCAGCCGATCTCGGAAGCGGTCGCAGAGTTTACAGACATTCAAAAGTCTCTCACTGACTTGAGTTCAGATCTCCTGGCTGCTTCCAAGCCGGCAGCTCTTTTTCTGGCTTTTCCAGGTTTTCAAGCCGACGTGAAGCCCGGCAGACGTTCTCCTACGTTCTGATGATCCGACTAACTACCCCGCAACCGCCCGAGAAGCTCTCAGCAGAAACCAGACCGTCCAGGCAGCGCAAACTACAGGGTTGCAGCCGCAGAGCGAAGCCACGGCTGGCTAGGAAAATATCCTGGGATGAAAAAGGAAAAAGCAACAGAGTGAAGATCAAATGTTGAAGGCAGCCTTGGCCTCCCGGCGCTCCGACACGATGCCCTCCGCCACGCTGCTGACGCCGCACTTCTGGCCTCACAAAGAAAAAGCAGACTCGGAACGCCGGGATGCTGGAGCTGCTCGGAGGTCATCGAGGAGGAAAATCGAATAGGAAATATTCATTCGTGGGTGCGATTCGTGCGGAAATCTCCGGAATTAAAGTGATTGATTCAAAGTGAAAACTGGGCTGGGCGTGGCTACACCCGCCTAGCCGCCTGTGGCCCCGCCCCTTTGGCTTTTGTGCCCGTTTGCGTGTGTGTGTTTGTGTGTCTTTGACTCCCTGCGCACGTCCATGCAGGCAAAAGCAAAAAATAAATTGTAAGCACCATCCATGTTCAATTCAATTCAGTTCAATTAAATAATAATAAAAAAAAAACGGCTTCAGCAATGCACAGAGGGAAGTGAAGAGATAGAAAAGTGTCTTTCCTGAAAAACCAAACTGCAGATTTTTACTTTAGTTTTATTTCACTTTCAATTCAGTTGCACTCATGCAGTGGCAGTCAACACATTGTGTTATTTTCTGTTCTTTTGTGTTGACACTTTCAAATCATTAATGGCAAATCCACTAAGACGACGGACGCACTCGTTGCTGTCAGATGCCGCAGTAGAAAACCACAAAGCATTGAAAAACATGAATCCATTCCTCAGAGTGACCTATCGGCCGACCCGAGAGTCCGGCACTGATTAGGGCACTAATTGGAAAGATGATCAATACTCCTCAATAGTTCGAGCAGCACTAAATCCCCGTGTCAAGTCGGGACAGGAAAAGGTTAACAGTGTCACAGCAGGGTCGGTGGGGGCGAGGGGGTTGAAGAGAGAGAGTGTGTGTGTGTGTCTGTGTGTGTGTGTGTGTGTGTGTGTCGGGGGATTGAGACTGTTGATGTCGATTAGCTGCAACTTTTACTCTTAAACAACTTGTCTTTTCTTTTGAGTGTTTTCTGATCTGCTGCCTTCTTCTCTGTGTGTGTGTGTGTGTGTGTGTGTGTGTGTGTGTGTGTGTGTGCTTGCAAGCAGCTCAGTTACAGCCATAAAGTGCGGTATAATCCTCCTCTGAACTCCTAAGTCACTCTGTGCTTTGTGGGTGATAATCATTAATATACAAGTCGGCGGCTCAGGAAATATAAGACTGGAAATAAAGTTTTAGGACGCGGGATATTTCACGGCCGGCCGCTGAAGACGGTCCTGCCAGCCGCACGCACACACCGGCTGCCAGGAGAAGTCGCTGACTCGCCAGGAATTCACAATTACTATCTCTGTAAACGGTTGTTAGACGATTAAAATGACATTTATTTCACAACTTCTGGCCGACTTGCGACCTTGTAAAGCGCTCGACAAACTGGCTGCAGGTGAAAGACGCAGCCCCGCGGCTCGGGGTCGCTGGAGAGCGAGAGGGAAAGGCTGGCGGCCGACGCGCTCTGGGAATCGACGTGCATGTATTAGCGTTGGCTTGGCGGGACGCGGGGTTCTCGCTTGCTGGCAGACGCCGAGCGCTGCTGGCACGAGCCGTCCGAAACGGATTATCTTGTTACTGAGAAATTTGGAGTTCATCAAAAAGAGTCATTGGTAGAAGTGGGATTTGGCCGACTGTGCGAGTGCTTTGGCTGGCTCAACACTCGGCACATGTTTTTTTTTTTTTTCTACATTCAAAGCCTGAACACAAACACGTGTTGGAACACGGCTTCTGCAAACAGCAGCAGAGGGAGCAGGTGTCCGGCGTCCACTCCGACTGTGAACATGTGACTTTGACCGACTCTAATGACGACTCCTCTTCATTTTCCCTCGGTCAAAAGTGAAACCAGCGTTCCGGTTTCTCCAAACAGATTTCTAAATATCCGGCCAGGCATGTTGACTTTAGATATGAAAATGAAACATGAAGCGTGACGTGGAACTCGGTGATTCATCTCACAACATAAATACGGTCTTGACACTCAGAAAGGTGAGTCATGTGACTGACTCATCCCAACTCTTCCCAACACTCTAGCCACGATTTACGGGCAGAGCCTCCTAATTGGCAGCCTGCTGCTGCTTCTCTTCATTCATGCTGCCTGTTTTTTTATTTATTTATTTATTTTAAGAGAAAGCAAATTAAACAAAAAAAACAAGAAATTTCCCCTGACGCACCACAAAAACAAGACTCGGCTGCTTTCATGTTTCACTCTTGGTTATTTATGTATTTTTTTCTGAGGTGCATCCTGTCGACGCGGCTCGTTTCTCTTCTTTTTTTTTTCGTTTCACCTCTTAGAAGTGAAACGATTGACTGACCTCGAGGTTTGTTGCTGTTTTGTTTTGTGTTTTTTGCGCATCTTCAAAGATGCCAACATTGCCGACTTGCCTTCGCAGTTCTTTCTCATTAACGGCCCGGCGGCGCTGAGGGTTCGGCCCTAAACGATGTGAACTGGACCTTTAAAAACCATCCACTGCTGATTGCTGCCAGTGTAAGAGGGCTGAATCACGCATCAAATTAGAGTCTGTGATGCTCTTCCGAGTGTTATTCCACCCGAGGCAGTTTGGGCGTTTTTAACGTTTTTATTCCAAATTCACTTTTGACTTCGCAGTATAATTATTCTTATCTAAAAGAATCAAAAGAAAAAAAACAACTAAAAGAGGACGAGAGGGAAAAGAACGAGCTGGTGATGAAATGTTAATCCTGCAGTGGTTGTATTATGGAGAGGGGTCAGAGGTCAGGACGGAGGGATAGAGGGAGCATCCTCCGCTCCGATCGGGCCGATCGACTGATGAAACAGGCTGAAAGTCGGAGGGATGGAGGACGTACTTGCCCTTTCTCGAGTCTCTCACCGCCTCTCCACCTCCGAGTGTCCTTCTTCAAGACTCCTCCTCATCACTTTCTATCATCCGTCCATCTGTTCGTCCGTCCGTGTTTTGCCCATACTGAAGTGAAGGCGAAGGAGGGGAAATGTACGACCAGAGCGCCCCCTCTGGACGGACACAGAGGCAGATAATTAGACTGCATTTCCAAAACAAAGCGAGAGTGACAGATAAAGAGTGATGGAGTGATGGAATAAGTCGAAGAAAGGAGGTCAGAGTCGGCGAGCTAGCGGCTAAAATGAGGAGGACGAGAGAACGGCGCTAACACGAGAGCGGTTACAGTCCGTGCAAAAGAGGTGGCTGCCCTTTGTTTGCGCATCTTTTCTCTGTAAGAAAAAAATTAGCGCTAAAAGAAAAAGTTTGCCAACTCGGAGTAGGCAGCCGTTTTTTGGGATATTTTTAATCGCGTTGAGATGCGGCAGGGCCATCAGCGAAATGCGGCTAAGTGGTTTATAGCGCGCTGAAGTGCTGTAAAACACTTTGAAGTACCGTGAAGCGAGACAAAGTGTTGCGATTCGTACACTGAGGGGGCGTTAAAGGAAAAAAAATGTTTGTATTCTGTTTTTTTGTTCAGTGTACGTCACGTACGAATGCATCAAGAAAACCAACAACAGTGCCTTTAAGAGGCTTCATCTGGCGGATCTCGGACCAGAACTGGGTGTAGTATATACATACAGGGCTATAAAAAAAGAATGAACCAATTTCATTATGCAATATTTTAACAAGGAAAAGCAATATAAAACTCCAGCTAAGTCACAAGTATTCTTTACTTCCTGTCTTACAAGTGTTTATTGTGGCCGCCACCACCTGCGGCAGACAGCATCCATGCGATGAGAGGATTCCTCCCAGATGTATCAGCACATCACCATCCACTGAGTTGACCGCCGCTGTTATTCAATGTTTAAGATGTTTTTGCAGAATCTTCTGCAAAGCCCAGAGACAGTTGTGCACTACAATCCATGAGGATCAAAAGTTTCTGAACTTCTGAATCTGTACTAAGTCCGGCACCAACAGCGCTACCACATGCACAGTCCCTTAAGTCAATTCTCATGCTCTCATCCTTTCATCCTCTCATCGGCTTTGTCGACCTCGACGGGTCATCTTGCCCGTGTCATTGCGCCACAACGCACAAAGTCGCTGCCGTCTGACCGGCGGATTGGAAGGGATATTCTCTCTTAAGAGAAAACACAGAAACTCTCTCCACTCTCAACTCTCTGTTTTCCACCTCGGCTTGGCTGGCGTAACCTGCATCCTCCTGGTGCTCCGAGACGTCTTTGTTCCAGCTGGCGCCGGATCGTTCCGGTTAACAGTTAACAGCATTCCGTCCCAACGCCAGGACGAAATTAGCGCAAACTGACGGTCGGCTTGTCGACGCTGCCGGGACCTGATTCAGTGTCTTCACGCTGCACGACAAATCTCTGAGGACCTGTGAATTATCTGGCAGGAAAAAAACAATCACCAGTGCGGCTGCAGTGTGTCGTCTCACCCGCCGACTCACTCCTTTGTCTCTTTTGTCACTTAAAAAACAGACATTCTCGTAAGAAAAACTTTTTGACACAATGGGTTCTAAAATTTGACCGAGGGACCGGAGCAGCAGTGTTTTGGTGACACATAAGTAGGGATAAGTAGAAAACTTGTCAACTGAAAATGAGCAAAAGCGTTACAGCAAAAAAAAAAATCTGTGTCCTTGAAGCCCCACGGTGTTTAGCTCTTTATTGAAATAACTCTTAAAACACTGATAAAAGAATGAAACACAGCTATTTTATGACTTGCTGACTATTAATATCATTTGTTCAAGTTCGGTGGGCCGGATTGAAAAGCTTAACGGGCTGCATATGGCCCCCGGGCCGTAGTTTGCCCACGCCTGATCAGCGACCAAATGCAAAAATGACTCAATATTGAAGTGGAAAAGAAAAGAAAAAAACAGAATATTTGAGAATATTCTCACTGTAATGCCACTTAATCTCTATATGTGCACGTAAGCGTGTGTGTGTGTGTGTGTGTGTGTGTGTGTGTGTGTGTGTCGCTGCCTGTTTATGCGTGCAGCGTCTGAAGTGTGTCCACCGTTGTGTGCGTGCATGTGCGTGTGTGTGTTTGCATGCACACGTACAGTACGCACTCTTTCCAGCGCATCAGCACGTGCACACGCACGCATGCACACACACACGCATGTGCACGGCAGTGCATGTCTCTCTCGCGCCGTGCAGAGTCACAGAGTGTGAAATCAACTTTGACATTCATGGTTCTAAACCTCCCAAGGCCATTTTAAAGCGGAACACTTAGACTCAAGTGTCACTTTTCAGACAGGGAATAATGGCCGAAGCCTCTCTGACTCTTTGAAGACGACTTCTCATTCTGCAACCGACCCTTATTCATTTTCAACCAGCCAATGGGGGGGAAAACGAGGGGTGGGTAAATAATCTTATCCTCTCTCTCTCTCTCTCTCTCTCTCTCTCTCTCTCTCTCTCTCTCTCTCTCTCTCTCTCTCCCTACACACCCTGAAACTCAGAAGTCACACAGCTCTCCAGGACAAGGTGGAGTGAGTGGGTGGAGCAGTGACATTAACCAGGTTTGTCTGTTTGTCTTATAAATGAATTCCTTTATCCAACTTGTGAAATCATTTCAATATTAGAAAGAATAAACCCAGCTATGATCCCAGTGAGTGTGACCATCCGCTGCAAAGGGAAAAAGAGAATGCAGCACTTTTCACCGTCTGCATTTCAGAAACACTCTGATTTCATTAGCGCCAGTCCGACCCGCACCTTGTTGTTGCTGTTTTGGCTGCGAGGTAACTTCTTTGTTGTACCAACCGCCTTATTGATTTCACTTGTGAAGCAAACTCGCGGCGCCTTCGCTCCTCTTTCTTTGAAAATTCGAATTTGCGCCGACCTGCTGGAATTTCAGAGAGACCGACAATAAAAGAGAGGGGGGTGGCGGGGGGGATTAAGGCTCTTTGGCCTGTTTGTTGTGTATGCAGCCGAGGAGGATTGTGCGACGGAGGCCCCCTGGAGGCCCTGCAGTAGGCGGCTGAGAGCGAGCGCGACGGTTCTGGTCGAGCAGCAGCAAAAAGCCACCAGCTGTGCACGATCTTTACATTGTGTTATTGTATATTATAAATGGAGACAACTTACATAAACCCATCTGGGAAAACTGGATCCATGTAAATAGAGTCAGATTGTTATTATTTTGACTAGCTTGGTTGGAGGCTGGAGTCTCTGACGAAGCACAGTGGGACAAAACACAGATCGGAGAGGCTTCTGGGGGATTAAAGAACACACCATAAAAATAACGAGAGCTGCGCTAGCTGGAAGTGTAAACAAAGTAGTGCCTTATTTGTTGGGGTTTTATTTGGCATCTGGTGCCAACTGACGGTTGGAAACAGCCTCAGCAGCGTCACAATGTGACAACGCTGAGCAGCGACGGCGGCACTTAAGGGCTGAATTCGTCCCCAGCAGGCGGCTGGCATTTCAAGCTTCCCCCTCCAGGTCCCACCGTCGACCTGCATGCATCGCAGCCTGGTGGAGGCCTCGTCTCAGCCGAACAGAACTGGCTCAGTCCGTCGGTGAAAACCTGCACATTTTCACCTAAGAACGGATCCGTCCTGCAGCTTTGCAGCAACAGTTTGTTCCTCCTTCTGACTCTGGTTAAGGCTCTCTCTCTCTCTCTCTCTCTCTCTCTCTCTCTCTCTTCCGGCCCACTCAGCTCGTCAGGTCTGAATAAATTAAGTCTTTCTTCTGACACTCTCGTCCCCGTGCTCGGAGAAATCCACTTCTGCCTAATATGATTTTTTGCTGCTGGTAATATAACTCCCCCACCTCCCGCCTCCCCCCATCCCTTTTTTTGTCTCTCCCTTTTGTGTTTGACATTTTAATAAAGCGTCGCATTGTGCGAGGGCGCACTCCCACTCTCTCTCTCTCTCTCTCTCGCTCTCTCTCTCTCTCTTTCATGCTCGATCCCTCTTTCATGTCGGCGCTCTGCGGAGATTGTCGTCAGCGCGTTGTGCGTCTCGCGATCGGCTCTGGCTGATGGGAAGAAGAAGAAGAGGGAAAAGAAGGAGGAGGAGGAGGAGGAGGAGGTAGAGGAAGCAGGGCGGGTTCGAGGCAGACAGCGGGGGAGGGAGGCAGCGGAGCAAAAATATGGAAGCAACAATATAAATGTGTATACACCAAAATTGTAAGTCTGCATGAAAAAAAAAAAAAAAAAAAAAACAATTCTGAGGATGTTTCCCGGCTCCTCTGATGTGTCAGTGAGTCAAAACAGCCGAAATACATGTTGAAAGTACATCAAAGAACGAAAACACTTCATCACAGCCTCCGATTTTTTTCACAAGTAGCTCCACAACAAAACGTCTCAGTCATTTTGTTCTTAATGTCGTTTCAGAAGAAGAAGAAAACATGCACACATGCAACAGAACACACTCACAGTTCCAGGAAGCGTCAACACAACATTTCCTCACCTACTTGGAAACTTGAATGTATTATCTTGTCAAAGATACTTTGTTGCCTTTTTAATAATTTTTGCCTTGATAATGATTGGCTGTCAGTCTGTCCAGTTCTGTATCTCAATGTCTCAGTGCCTTCATCCTCAAGTATCTAACAAAACAAAACGGAAACAAAACTCTAATCTGCAGATTTTTCAGCCAGTCGTATTATAACCGGACCAATCAGAGCTCCTCCAGGAGAAAGAGGCGGGGCCACAGCCAGAGTTGAGTAGTTAAGATGCAGCCACAGAGTCGATGATGCAGTTGGTCGCACTGATCAGAACTGGACGACATTTCTGCAATATTAAGAAAACTTTTGAATGTAACAAACAGAAAAAAAAAATCCAATCATCTCGTTGTGTTCTACTCTTTATCCCCCTCTGGACTCCTCCCCTTTAGCAAAGATCCTACTGGCTCGTCACCAAATTAATATTTGAGTTGGTCAGTCAGAGTTGACAAACGTTCGGCCCCATGTGTCGGGTCTCAACGGTTCCTCAAAAATAATATTAATCTTCCTTTCTGTCCACATTTCCTGCCAGTTGAGCTTCGACTGGCCTGACACCGCGTGAAACGTTGCTCAACGCTGGAGGCTCTTTAGCGGCGCCGAGCAAGGAGGAGGTGGAAGGAGAAGAACGACGAGCTCCTCTGCCGCCGCAGCAGCAGATCATCATCAAGTCGTTGACCCAGATAGCGGTGGCCTCCGCCGACGGCTCCTCCTGCAGGTGTCGCTGGCAGGAAGTAATTAACAGACACGCAGACGGAGCGACGACGACTGTATTAGACTGTGGACGAGCGCTCGCCTGGGACAGCTTGTTCTCCTTCGTTCACTCCTTTTACACGCACGCACACACACACACTCTTCTCCTCCTCCTCCTCCTCCTCCGCCGTGATGACTTCATTCCCCGGCGCTGAGGGGAGTTTCTTGATTAGCCGTGTTGCTAACAGCCTCGCCACCACGTCCTATATGCGGCCGTGCCTGCGAGGTCCCGTTCCACACCGATGTTAGAATAGAATAGAATAGAATCAATCTCTATCGTCCACCAGGGAGGAAAGTTGCAAAGTTGCTTTTTTTGAAAATGGTTCAAAGTAGTTGGCAAAGCAGCAAAATGTTAAAGAAAATTGTTAAAAGATACCTTGCAGAAAAGAGATGCTGCTGTTATATTTAGATGCAGAATTGAATTTAAAAAAAAAATATATTACCGCTCTATTTCATTGTTATTTTTCTTTGATAAATGAAGTCTTGGTCTTGTCTCGATGTCGTTACTCTCTAGTCTTGAGAATGTCTTGGTCTCGGCTGGTGTGGTCTTGACTACAACAGTACTAAAAACACAGACAGACTAAGAGGTAAAAGACAGAATTAATTGAGCGTAAAGTACAGTAAAAACAGAAGGAGCTGCAGATGATGTCTGTTGTTATAACAGTCAGTCACTAAGCTGTGTTAAGAATGCTAATGGCAGTTAGCATTTGATTTCTTTCAGCTCCTCTCTACACCGCCGTGCTCCCTGTTGGACACCGTCGCCGCTCTCTCCTCTCTTGCTGCCCCGGCTTTTGAATTTTACGCCGCCGTCTCCATCAGAGTCACACTCCATTATACAAGAGGGTGTTTCTGAAACCGGCTGATTCTGCTGCCTGTCGTGCCAGTGGAGGGGAGGAATTATTCTCTCGTTTGTCTCGTCTCCCTCCGCTACAGAGGGCGGCAGCGACGTCTCGCCGGCTGTCAGGACTCAGCGTCACATTCGAAGTGATTACAATGTGTTCAGAAAGAGGAAAAAAAATTGCTTCCACTGCTTTGCCTCTCATCTCATTGGAGGAGCAGTGAATGATTTTTACTTGGTAAATAAAATGTCAGGAACCACTGAGCTGCAGCGCCTGCCACTCAAGCTCCAATCACACCTCTGAAAGCTCACGGAAGCCCCACCTACCAGGCCTAACCCTAACCATTAACCCTAATCCTGATTTCAGCCTTAAGCGTAACCCTAACCCTAATGCTATGCAAGTCTGTGGGGGTCAAAGGTCAACTTTATCCTAGAGACATGGGGCCACTTGCTTTTTCATCGGGAGCCCTCAAGACACACCCACGCCAAATGTGGGGCTTCTAGTGCATGAGCAACCCCGAAACCCTAACCCCAACAGTTCCTGAAGGTCTTTGATTTCAGGCACATGTTGTGACCGTGAGCTCAGACTGGAAACAGGAAGCTCCACTTGAATCCAGCCATGACCTTGTGTTTCTGGCCACCACTCAAGAGATCTCTAATTGAAGGCTGCAATGAGGGCGGTGTGGTAAATCTTTGCAACGTGGTTCAACTCCTTTTATTTGACCAGAGCAAAACCACCTGTTTGTCTCCCTGCACCATCATTTGCTCTTGACGTGCACAGATAGAAGATCTAGGCGCGTATCGAGTATCTACAAAATGTAGAGAAGCAGAAAACTCAAATTTTCACAGAAGACACAGTACACGCCTGTACTATGGAAATAACCGTGCACATCCAAAATAAAACAGCCAGTGGTATTAAAAAAAGAATCCAGCCACAGTCCCAAAATAAAAAAGACTGACTGCTGACAAAAAGGCCAAGTCTCTTCCTTCTTGAAGACACTCAAAGGAAATGAAAGGCTTCCCGCTCAACATTCCGCCAAATGCCAAAAGGCTGCGCTTGACCTTTGGATGTCAAAGCAGCTCCTTGTCTGATTCCTTTCACTCACGCTTCCAAATATTTCTCAACACACATTTTTCAAGAGTTTGGCCCTTTTTTATTCCCTTATCACGATGAATTGCTGAAACTTGGCCGTTGAACTGAACTGAACTGAAGAGGTTTCCGGTCACTGGTTCATTGTTTCACTGTTTGATCTCAGGTTTTCAATCCAGTCAGTCAAAAGGCTCACGACTGGGCACTCCTCCACCAACTTATTCCAAAGTCTTCTTCTTCTTCTTCTTCCTGGTCTTCTTCAATTCTTTTCAGCCATTCAGTTTTGGAATGTTTGGCAATTTTTGAGCGGTAGACTCTGAAAAGATCCAGTTCGACTCTGAGACCTCCAAAAAAGACTGCAAAATAAAGTGCAAAGCAAAGCAGCCATGGTGATAAATTCCAGGCTGCAATTTATATAATTAGGAATGAAATGTGAGTGAGCTGATCTGTTAGATTCCAGTGATTCTGATTAAGACTCCAATGAGCCGTTCAGAGTGAAGAAATGGCGGCTGACTAATCTGCCCTGATGCTTCTCCTGCAGCTACACATTCAACTATCGGACTCTTATTACTCATCTCATCTTTAATGACCCATTGATACTTTGGGGGAGTGAAAAAAAAAATCACACTTCACACAGACAAACCACTTAATTGACTCTCAGGCTTTAGTGACTCTTCTTCTTCTTCTTCTCCTTCTCCTCCTCCTCCTTCTTCTTTTTCTTCTTCTTCTTCTTCTTTAGTGGGTTTACTGGCGTTTCTTCTGTGGGGTATAATCACTGGGTGATAAAACAACAAGCGGCAATATTTAATTACACAAACGACTTTGTGCGAGGCTGCTGAGAGGGGATGAGACGCAGGAATCATCCATGTGTGCCGCCGCCGCCGCCGGTGGATGGAAACTCTCAGCTAATGAGCCGTGAGTGGAGCCGGAGTCCCAGGGCAATGGACAATTAGCCAGGAGAGTCATCTCAACACTTCCGCCACGTCTCCTTTCTTTTCCGTGGCCCTCTGCACCCCCCACCCCTCCTCCATTGTCTTTCTATATGCTGGATAGACGCCGGCGCTCGCCCGGTGCGAAGTCACGTGTGGATCTGAGCGGCGCTAAACCCCATTAGAGGGGAGACCTCTGGCTCCCAGGAGATAAGAAGAGGAGTGTGTTGGTGTTATGTGGTCAATCTGTCCTCTGAGAGCCCATGGAGGAGGGAAGGAGGGAAGGAGGGAGGGAGGAAAAGAGGGAGGAAGCATAGAGGAAATATTCCAGGCTTGGTCTGTGATAAATATGTCGGCCGGCCGTGTTTGATTCCGGGCTGCTAAGCTTTAAGTCAACACCTCACGTTGACTTTTCAGATTAAAAATGCTGCTTTGTGCTGCTGCCGCAATGACACAATGTTCTTCCGGACACGTCTCGGACAGTGTTTGCCGTCGATATTGTGATTTTATTCTTTCTTGCTTTATTCCACGTTTGTCTGTTTGTGTTTCACTGAGTTTTCTTTTGTTTGCGTCATCGCTTCTGGTTGCGGCGCTCAAAAAAAAAAGGTGTCAAGAACGACACCAGAATGTTGTTGGATTGAAGAGGAAGGTGATGTGTTGTTGTTGTTGTTGTGGTTGTTGTTGTTGTTGTTGTTACCACCTCTCACAACCACCTTAATCATAACCTTATTAAGAATTGTTCTCACTCAGAAATAGGGAAAAACAAACACGGACGTCCAACAGAATTGGGTTATTTGCTCTATTTTTCTGTTTGTTTTTGTTTAATTATTTCTAAGTAGTAATTGATGAAAGAAAAAAAAACAACTTTTGATTATCTGGGGGGGAAAAAAAATACCAGTTGCCGCCAAGTTGATCAGCCTTGTTGGTAAACAGTAGTTCCTGAGTCCTTCACCCTCGGATAGAACTGTGAAAACTTGCTGGTGGTTGAGTTTGTTCCAAAAATCTTTTTCAATTTTTTCAGCAGCCGCTCTGCCGCTCTGCTACACTGCCGGGGTTAAAGTCTCACCGCCGGACTTGTGAAGTATTCCGTCGTTGCGTTCGTGGCCGCTCGTTTCAACCCTGCAAGGCCGACCAAGACATAAATGCTACGGGGGATCGAACCCGAGACCTTTAACTCGGTCCGGTGGCCCCTCTCACGTCTTTTCCTGCTCCTCCACCGCAAATGTTATACGTGCATTAAATATTGTTGCATGACATTTAGCACGACATTTTCTGTTGAATAATTAAGCACGGCCAGTCCATAAATCTTCAGCCGGCGCTCGGCCACATTTCCCCCAACTCCTCCCCCCATCCCTTCCCCTCTCGGCCGGGGCTGGAGCGGCGCCGACCAGCGCCTCCTCCTATTGGGTGATTAATCACATGACACAGGCTGGAAAGTGGAAATAAAAATAATGGCAGTGCGTCATAGCTGGCGGTGGCGTGGAGCAGCAACCCCGTAGCGCGGCTTTCCACCCAGCAGCTCGTCGAGTTTTTATGAGACAATAAAAAATGAAAGTAGGGAGCGCTGGAAGAGGAGGAGAGAAAAGGTTAAGACGACTTTTTAAGAAAAGGTTTAAAGGGGTCAGCGTGGACGAGGGGGGAGGTGAGATCCACAGTTTGGCTTCTGTGTTCGCCGCCACCGGGTTCGACACGGGGCAGCAGCGAAGGCGACTTGATTTCTAGGATAGCTTGAAATTAAAGACGATTTCTCCAACATAATTTCTAGTGATGCATTGATACCATTTTTTTTTTGTTTACAGAACAAGTAAAGTATGAGTACTGACTACTTGATATGGTCATTACACATCATGTAATTACTTTGATTTTTTTCCCCCCAAATGCCATGGTATCGGCACATATTTTACGAATACGAGTATCCCAGTACAGGTACAGATATCCAATACTGGTATCGGTATTGGTGCCTTCCTATTAATTATTTAATAGCATACATACTGAATATTAACTGACTAACCTGGTAGTCATAGAGGTAAATTAATAATAATGATAAAGTTGTTAATTTGAGCTATGTGTACTTTCAATCTATTCTATATCTATTATCTTATCATACACACACACACACACACACACTTTTCATCTGATAACACAACAATAGATGAGGATTCGGTTCATCAGGTCCATCGGATTCAAGTGTTTTATCTGAATTGGGGATTAAGAGATTAAAAAGTAACACGGATACAGAATCTAATTAGCTGTTTCTTCATCCCGTCCACAGACCCCGTGTCGCCTCCGGTGTGGGCTGTGGGTGGGCTTCGGTTTGTATTCACCGCCCCTCCCACGATTAAAATGTTTTTTTTTCCCCCTCCGAAGATGAGAAGAAGAGCAGCGAAGCCACGCAGCTGCAATTCTATCACAAACAAATTGGTTTTAACGCAGCGTGTAAAGGCGATTTCCATCACATGGCTTCTCGTTCTCTCTCTGTGGAGGAAATCGCCGTTACGCGTCAACACAACACCCAAAGTTCACCCAGCTCACCTAAGACTTCCCACTCGTTGTTCTCTGCCTCTTCCTCATAACCCTACTTCCTGTTTTCTCTCCCTCCTCCTTCTCCTCCTACAATATAATACCTTTATTTATCCGACATTGAGGAAATTTACATTATTACTGCAACATGTAGTGTAATGGAGAAGCAAAAAAATCCACTTTTTCCATCTATATGGATATGGACCTATCCTTCTCTTCCTCCTCCTCCTCCTCCGCCTCCTTCTCCACATTCACACCATCCACTGTGGCCTTTGTCTATTCCTGTGCACTTTGCTGCCTTGCTTTGATTTTGCCAAGTACCAATTCAATGTCTCTCGTCTTGCTGAAGTGACGGGGAACTCAATAAGGGGCTGTAACATTTTGGAGGGGAAGTAAAAAAAAAAAAAAAAAAAAGAAAATCCCGATGCGAAGTGTCGCTTTGAGAAGCAGGATGAAAGCTGAGACGCAGCAGGAGACAAACGTCGACAGTCAATTAGCTGCTCTGTAAAAATCGCTCGCTGAATATTAATCCGCTAATAAGCTGTGTGGGAGAACAAAGAGAGAAAGAAATCGGTTGTTTTTCGCAGCTTTTTGCTCAGTTTGCTCTCACACGTGAACCTGTTGAAATTTGGAAAGAGTGCCGGCGTTTCGCTGCCTCGATGGCGGAATAACTTTGCTGCTTCGCCTGATCCCTCTTGACAGCTCGCCGGCGTCGACTGTATTGTGCAGCAAGGTCGGAGTTATGGCTGTTTACTGTGTCGTCTGTACCAAAAACATCAAGAATAGGAATATGTTGTGTTGTTTTTTTTTACTTCA
The DNA here is from genome assembly GCA_009823395.1 of Thamnaconus septentrionalis. NCBI lineage: Eukaryota > Metazoa > Chordata > Actinopteri > Tetraodontiformes > Monacanthidae > Thamnaconus > Thamnaconus septentrionalis. The sequence continues at coordinate 5,592,586 of CM020516.1, forward strand.
ACTACTTATTATTCAGTTATGAACTATGGGCCTATGAAATTGTTACAGCAAAACTAATGTGAGTGCGAATGGATGTTTGTCTTTATTTGTCTCTATGCGGCCGCTGGTCCAGAAGAACTGGACGGCGGTGGAGGGGAAGCGGGAAAGACGCATTCCAGAGCCCACGCTGCAAATCTTCTGTGTGTAAATGTTTCTCTGCCATGCGTTTCTCCGCTGTGGGGCCTCACGCTGCAGAATATGCTGCACCGCCTCGCACACAACGCAACGGCCGTTTGTTCCTTTGTGTTGTGTAGTGTCTCAGGGCAAGAACTGCGTCGACCTCACCGGGGTTTGTGTTATATATACAGAGAGAGAGAGAGACATTTTTTCTGTGATGTTATGTGATCTGAAATGATATCACAGAAAAGCTGTCCGTACGTGACGATGTTGGTATTTCAAATTGGGCCGGACTCATTCTGAAATCTGCTTTGTGATTTATAAATACCAAAATTGCAACATAAAAAAACACACAAACATGTAATGCTGCTGAAAATGGGCCATCAGGCCAGAGACACTGCCCCACTGCTTTTATGTCATTTTCTCCGCGCTCGTGCATAATTTTCTGCCTCTCTTTGTTTCCCAAATAGTGAGTGAGAGAAAATCGGCAAGAGTGGTGCCAAAAAAAAAGGCAGAGCTCGTGACAGCAGCAGCAGCAGCAGCAGCAGACACACACACACACACATACACACAGCAACAAAAGCAACACACCTCGGCTCACGGTGGGGAGGATGTTCCCAGAGAACAGGGGAACCGTCCCGGCACTCGCAGCCTCCACTGGCTCCAGAAGTGCAGAAGCTGCTCGTACATCACGTTAAGAGGCCATTTCTATAGATCGAGGCGGCCGGTGGCACCGCGTCTCCCCCTAATCACCCTCCGCCTCAGCCTGTCTGTCTCTGGATGTCGCTCTTTTGCACAAATAATGGCAGCGGTCGAGCACGAAGGATGTCTTCAGCGCCCATTACCCTTCTCAGAGTCCTCATCCTCTGGGAGGGGAGGGGGGGGAAATGACTTCTCTGCAATCAGCACAAGCCACTGGAATCGTTTCAGCCTGAACCCCGAAACCTCGTTAAGACCGTCAGCGTCTCCGAGGAGCCTTAAAGAGGCTTCCAACCGACCGACAGACAGCCAGCATGCAGGACCTGCAGACAGGAGACACTGAGGAGGTCAGCACATAAACTACTTCAAACTACTCCTCCATCTCTTCCTCCTCCTGCTCCTCTTCTTCCACTGCCCTTATCATTCTGCAGACATGAACATGGTTGTGTTCAAGGTTCGCCTCCTTCAGACAGGCCACAGGAGATGAGGTGGACACAGTGTGGGCGGGTGCTGGAGGTCAAGGCTTGCCTGGTTGTAGCTGTAGACGCACACACACAGGAAAAAAAGAGAAAGAAACACTAGCGGCGTTAAGCCTTAGCGCTGTGTTGGGGGCTGATGTGATGCGATCCAACAGCGTTTTTTGTTTCCTGTCTTTCTTCCTGCTCCACTTCATCCTCCTTGCAGACCTCAAGTAGTGAGTATCACTGTGGACAGTTGAAAGTAGAAATTTGCCCTCAAGTCATGACATCATTTAATCACATAACTATTTTTTGGGTTTGTTTTTGGAAGTGATAAGGGTTCAGACTCACAGCTGGTTCTGGTTGCGGTGATGTCTCAGGGAAGTGCAAAAACTGCAAGATTCCTGGAATGAGAACACTAGGAGAGCAATCTGCCAGGAGTCTGGAGGACTTCTCGCAGCTCATGGGCGGGTCAGGAGGCTTGAGAGAAAGAGGTGGATAATGTTGCCTGAGATAAACGTTGCTCTGCTCACTTTATCTCCCTTGCTCTCTAAATGTGTTGCTGGCAGGAAAACACAAGTCTGACGTGTTGCTGCTTCCCGTCTCCTCCCTGGTGCTCCGTCTTGTTTCCACCGCCGTCCTTCACCCCGCCGCTGCTCTTCTTCGTCGTCTAGCAGTGAGACGTGATGTGCAGTTTTTTTTCCATCCCTTCCCTTCCTCCCTCCCCTTCTCCTCCGACCTCCTGGTATAAACATTCTCTTCTCTGACCATGAGACCGAATCAAAACATCAACACGAGATGCCATCAGGTCCAATCTGCGATCAGAGGAGACGGGAACTCGGCTGACCCTATGGTGGAGGAAGAGGTTGGGAAGGAAGGGGAGGAGGAGGAGAAGGAGGACGAGAAGGAGTAGAAGGAGGAGGACTAGAAGGAGAAGGGAGAGGAGGCCAGTCGCTGGCTGGCGTGGAGGGTGGTTCGGTTCAGACGCCCAGCTGACCAATCAGAGGCTCTTCAGGCAGCTTCTCGTCGCTCCTGAGCTCCACCGCAAGAGTCAACAGCAAAACGCAACTGGGCTGTGAAGTAAATAGACGCCGCCTTCCTTCCTCCTCTCTCCTTCTCTTTTCCATTCATCTTCCGTGCTGGCCTCCCTTTTGTTTGTACTGTGACCGGGCGACGAGGAGCCGCCTTTCAAAAAGAGACAAACACCGGATACAGTCGTGCTGCGATGGAAGTTTCACGGATGAAGACGCCTGAGGTTGTGAGAAATGCCTGTGATCAAGTCAATAGCAGCAGCTGCATTGTTGGAAAACATCTCCAGGGTTCATCCACGTTAGTCGGAGCAAAATCCAAACCAGCTTCATCTCTGGATATTTTTGCATACAGAATCAAGTTTGTCCACAGATTTCTTTTTTCTTTTTTTTTTTGCACAGTTCCAGTCTGACAACCTGAAATTACACTTTCTTTTTTCCCACCGTCTCACAGGTTCACACTACATATCTGATTTGTGTCTCCTGAGAAAAAAATTAAATCAAGATGAGGTTCCTTGAATCTCGCCTTAATAAAGCAGCTAAAGCAGCAGCAGCTTTACCAGCCAATGCAGTTTTGTTTTTTCTTTTTTTTTTAACCAAATAGCAGTTGTTTTAAGAATAAAAAAAAACATCTAAAGTATTATTTTCTAAGTACCAGAAAAGGTAAATAAACAGGGAACAACGATGCAGATACAATCAACCTCCCTTCAAGCAGCCGCAACCACATTGTACTACATTGCACTAAACTTCACCTGAGAGGAAAATAAGCTTTACCTTAAACTGCTCCCGGCTGTGCTCCCTAAGCCGAGCCGGAAACGGCTGTGAATCAGTCGTAAATGATTCAAAATACAATTTTTGGTTACTTACAGCGCCGGTGCATGGTTGTGTATTTTTTATGCGCTCCATAAACGCAGGACTCGGGAGGGGAATGTACATCATCTGATTTACCCGCATTAACCCCATGTTCACGCGCTTAAACACCTTCTTTTTTTTCTGTCCTTCGAGAGATTCACATGACTCCCTGCTGCTGATAATAGCTGTTTTTTTTCTTTTTTTTTTCGTATGGGGAAGGGAAGGGAGGGAGGGAGGGGGGGGGCAGGTACTGCAATAAAGGATGCCGCTGCGTAAACTGCCTCTCGTTTCAGAACAAATGGCTTTTGTTTTCATCTCGCTAAAATGATCCAGAGTAGCCTGCAGTATATGTTACAATATCGTAAAAAGAATGACACAATCCCATAAAACTTCATTGGGCCATTCCTGCAGAAATGGACAATCTCAGGCTTTTTAAACGGCCGCAAAGATATAGCCTCGGCGACTCGGAGAGAATTTCCACTCGGAAACAGATTCGGCAAAAAACAGAGCCATCAGGATCCAGGAGTCCTGTGTGTACCCTGCACTTATCCTCCATTACGGCCGCCTGAGCTGCCGCACTATATATTTTTTGGCAATACTCCTCAGAGAGACTTTACCCAGTGGAATGAAAGAAATAGTACTGATACGGAGGGGGGGGCATAAAACCAAGATGCGGAGGCTGGGCAGAAACGCGGAGCTCTTAGAGGAGGAGGAGGAGGTGTGGCAATTACAGGGGAAATTGGAGCCGCCGTGGTAGTCGTCCCGTTTAAAGTTAAAATAAAACATCCGATGTGCGTTTCACGCAAAGTGCTATAATCAGAGCGCCGCACGCCTTCCAACACGTGCAGTGCGTCCAAATTGGCTAAGGGTAAAAGTGGCAACAGGACGAGTGCAAATTATTTATTTTTTTCTCCAGCAGCCGAATCTAAATGGGCTCTTTGGAGTGAGGATGTTCTGATGGGAGGTGAGAAGTGTTTTCACCGGAAGCTCGTATCCAAAACATCCAGAAACTAAAAGTCGACAGTTAATGACACGTTTTGTAGCCTCAAATTTAAAACCATCCGTATCTAAATGTGTGTATTTATTCCAAAAGCGTCCGTCTAGGTGTGTTTTGCTTTCACCAAAACATCTTGGACACAACAAGTTCTGTTAGTTAGCTTCACTATTCACAACAGCACAAAAAAACAAATCTTTTGTCATTTCTGCCATTGACTTACTTCTAAGCTGTGAAACCAAATGGGAACTTTTTTTCCGAAATCGTTTTGGATCCATTTCACGTATCCATTTGGATCAAAGAGCCCAATGATACTGTTTGTTTGGGAAACATGGGCAGACGTTGGAGGTGTCTGTCAACGCTGAACCAATTTGATCCAATCAGATTTGCTTTGCTCCGTCAGGGTTAAAAAATGAATAATACTGAGGAGGAGAGAGGAACAGGAAGACAAAAGGTGTTGAAAAATCAACCGCATCCCCGTAGTTACTGTGTATATGACAATCAAGAACTCAAGGTGTGTGTGAGTGTGTGTTTGTATGTGTGTGTTTGGGGTGGGGAGCTGTGAGGGAAAAGACAGCTGGGAAATGGGGAAAGAGAGATGGGGTTTTAAAAAAAAAAAACAGAAGGGAAAGCTGTCAATCACCTGCTGTGTCTGCGGAGACACATTGAAATTCCGATCAGGTCCCACAACACAGACCTGCATAAAAGCTGGGAGACCTTTTACTGTGTGTGTGTGTATTGAGCATGTGTACACACAGTCAGCCCATATTTGTGAGTAGAAATAATATTGTGTTGTGTGTAATTGACATGATACAGATTGTGTCATTTAAGCCCCACTGCTTTTTGTTAGATGATTGTGTTTGTGTGTGTGTGTGTGTGTGTGTGTGTGTGTGTGTGTGTGTGTGTCTCAAAATGCTGGCTCTCGAGGACATACACCGACTCACCAACCCTACTGATTTCCCAACGATGTCGACAACATTCAGCATGCAAACAGAACAACACACCAGGATTGGCCGATCCAGGAGGGGGAGGGGGCGTGGCCAGCTGTGCACACGTGAGAGTGAGTCACTTTTCTTTTTATGGTGGATGAGAGCGAACAGCAGCGGAGCGGAAAAAACCAACAACTTTAAAACCACGACTTTCATTTCGAAAAAAAACACATCAAGTTGATTGAATGCAGTCAAGAACAGGTCCAGGTTTGGCTTTTTGGGGGGGCGGAGGGTTCAAGGCGGGGGGAGGCGGGGGAAGGCGGACGGCCTTCCACCACTTTGGCTGTCGCCGCCTACAAGTGGCGGCTGTGATTGATTGGCCGTGAGCGACGGGGAAAAAGCAGCGAGAGCCAAATCGCCCAAATTATTTCAGTTGAGTCACTCGATTGACTTTTTGATTCGATTCCCGCTGGCCGGCCCCGCCCCTCCCCCCTCCCACTCACCCCCTTCCTCCCCCAATCCCTCCCTCTCTCCTCCCCCTCCCCCCCGCTCACTCTCTTTTTGTCCATCGCAGTCGGTATGAATTCGCCATCTCTTTCTCCCGCGAGTTCAAATTTTCCCGTCTTTCTATCTCCGCCTGCGTCTCGGCGACGGAATAAGCCGCGGCACTTTTCGATTCGATTGCGATGGATGATTTTGCTGAGTGGAAAATGACGGGTTATTTTCGAGACTCTATCACGGCGGCGGCGGCGGCAGTGGCGGCGGCGGCGGCCTGAGTCAGAGGGGCTCAGTGGAACAAAGGAGGATTCTGGGTGATTTTGTTTGCTCTCCGTCTTTGATGCGGTTGGGGATTGACGGTACCGGTTTCGTCTCGGTGTTTCCATCAGTGTTTTTTTTATTTTTTTCTCCTCTCTTCCGATGACGTTCGTTGTCTTTCTCTGTCGTTTCTGTAACCTTTCTTTTTTTTAGCTTTTGGTTCCCTTCTTTGTTTCTTTCGGGATGTTTTTTGGAGACAAAAGAATGAAAGATTGCAGAGTCGTTAGGGTGCACTTTCGACCAGCTCCTCCAGCAGTTTGACTGTTAGCAGACTAGCATGGCTGGTGTTTGTGAGGTTTGTGTGGGCGGAGCTTCGGACATGAAGCCACAAAAATGAGTTGCACGTTTTTTAAAGGTCCTTTGATTTACAAAATTCCCTTTTAAACTGCGCGTATCCAGAAAAAAAGCCCTTTTTTCCATTTCTTTCGCCAGCTTCAATATTTTCAGAAAGGGGGAGCTCTGCAATGTTTTTAATTCATCACAAAACTAAAGTGTCTCTTTCTCCAGGTGTCGTCGATCTTTCTGTGGGGTGGAGACATTTTTCTTTTTTCCTGCAGACGGTTGCAACTGACAAAGACCTCTGAGCTGCTGCAGGAATTAAAAGCAGAGTTGCAGACACACACTTCATTATACTCCGTGATAAAAGTCTCAATGTGTGGCAGCAGCCAAAGTAAGTGGTAACCATCCCAACAACCGACCGGCGGAGCGGAACCCGAGCACGGCCAGGTATTGAGTATTCAGAAAAGAGAATTTAAAGGGCTGTTAAATGTTTTAAAGTGAAGAAGCGCGAATGGCGGTGGAAACTGCAGCAGCGGTGGCCCTTCAAGGCAACGACACACTGACACCTTAAAAAATAAAAACTCAAAGAAGACTTTCTAGGTGGCTTAAATCTTTGAGGGATCCATTAACTTTTCATAGTTGGGAGGCAGAGCCAGACAGCAGAGTGGTTCTAGTCTCCGTTTTTGGTGTTTTATGTTTTTGAAATTTGGCTCCTGATTGGCTGATTGAATTGTCGTCAGTTGATTGAACATTTGACTTTGAAAGGCACCTCTGTGCTCAGAAGGTCACATGACTGCTAAATGATGTCATCCCTGGCGGCCTTTTATTTGTTGGTTTTCTGTGTGTGCATGTCCATGTGTCACGGGACGCTCATTTACCAGTTTGCAAGCTGGGTCATGATCTGCCGGGTTGCCGTGGCAACCAGCCAATCGCAGCCGGCCGGGTCAAACAGCCAATCGCAGGCCGGCCGGGGCAAACGGCGTGCCTGGGTCTGTGCGTGAGTCCGACCTCGGTTAATTTAGTTACGGCAGCTATTTAGGAAGCATGTGCCTCCCATTTGCAAGCCTTTCCCTTTCGTGAAGAAAATGACTGAGCGCACGCACGCACGCGCGCACACACACACACACACACACACACGCACTAAGTCAAAGCGAGACAGGTAATCAAACCCTATTATAGTCCTCTCCCATGTAACCCCTGAATCTTTGGACTAACGTTGTTGCTGCACCGCGGCGACATCAATGAGAAGAAACGACTTCGCTGCTTTCCATGTAATTACAGCAAGAAGAGTGCGTGTGTGTGTGTGTGTAAGGGTAAGTTGAGTCTGTCAGCTCAAAGCGAACTACACTAACGTAACATACTGTGCCTGCTTCTATTTATACACTTGTGTGTGTGTGTGTGTGTGTGTGTGTGTGTGTGTGTTCTCAAGAGTTGCTGATTATGTGGACATTTAATCTGCTGGTGATAGAGGGTGATTGATTCAGTGGATAGATTTTCCTTTTCCTCAGTTTAACCCCTACGGCTCGCACGCACTTTAAGACAGTCCACATACACACCAAACAACACACACACGCACACACAAACAGACACACACACTGGTGGGTGGGACGTCATGATGTATGGGAAATGGATTAGCCGCAGCCCTGTTAACCTTTTACCTATAGAGAAGGCGTCCACGCTGGAAGCTTCGATAATTGGACGTAATAGATCTTAATGTCTTTCAGACAAACGAGGCCCTGGTGATTTCTGCGATCACTGGATCACTTTTATAACTGGAAGTATGACAGACTTGAAAGCTGTTTGAGTAGAATTCAGGTTTTGAGGAGGAAGACAAAATGTTCTTGACTTGACAAACTGTCCCATGTTCTGTTGAGTCCAAGGACGTTCTTACTGGAAATGTGACAAGTCACTTTGAGGGGAAAATAAAGCTGGTTGAACCAAACCAGCTCCACCACCTACCTCCATTGGCTGAGAAACTAACTCCAAAGGCAGTGACCCCTCCATACCAACCCACCCCCTCAAAAAAAAAAATACACAGCTGAAAAGTTTCTGAGCAACTTCTGCATTGCAAATTTTGTTTATATACAGCCAATTTGAAATGCATGAGATATAGGGCAAATGATTACTCACAGTCTGAAGGCTGCGTGAAAGCAAAGAAAAACACCATGCTGCCGGAGGTTTAACGGTAAAATTAAGAGTAAAGAAGAAAAAGACGAAGAAGAACACAACATCAATAAGTTAAAAGAGACTTTGGGAGAAAAAAATCAATTGGAATTTGGACGAAGAAAATAGATACAAATGTGGGTGGAAGAAAATGAAAAACTGCAGCAGGACTTCACGGGCAGTTACCAACCAACCAATCAATCAGGCTCTGCTCAGGAAGAAATCCTGCTTCCAATTGAACTGAAGGTTTGTATTTGTCCTCAACGTGTCTATGTTGATACGAGCTGAGAAGATCTGAGACATCACATCCACAGCTTACGTGACTGTGACCCTCAGCAGAGCGGTCGGAAGCATTCGCTTTGAAACCCTAACGAGTCCGTAACTTTTTTTTTTTTTTACTTCCCTCCACATCTTGATCTCGATGAGACCAAAGCACAACTCAGCTTAACAGCCTGAAAGCCGAATAGGAAAGAAGCCCAATAAAGCCAGGTCACTGGTCAAAGAGCCTCTGTTTGCTTTTATGTGGGTCATAACATCAGGTCAGTTGGTAATAAATAGAAAATACTGTTGTCCTGTGTGAAAAAAGGAAGAGAAGAGAACGTGTTGGAGGTTAAGAGGAAAGTGTTGACACCTTCTCGGTGTCTCAACCTGGTGATGTCACTTCAGAGGTGAGAAAAATGTCTGAAGAGCACAGAGCACAACCTCGGCCAGGCCATTAATAAATAAAGCACCGACATCCAGGTGTCATGGTTACATGGAGAAAATGTATTAAAAAAAAAAAAAAAAACACAAACTAACCTCCTCCTTGACATGGTTTCATCCGAGAAAGAAAGTGTTTCAGCCGGTGAGCATCCACAGTTGGTAAGGTCGTATGGTAGTAAGGTCCTGAAACATGCCAGCAAGGCGGAAAAAAAACACATCAATAATTAAACCCAGCTAAAGTACTGCACGTTGCTCCCGTAATTGACTCGGCCACCACCCGAGCGTGACGAGGTTGTTCCAATTGTAATTACTGAAGTGAGTCCAGGGGAAAAGAAAAACGCAGCAGCATGAGACATTATTTTCCTTTTTCTTCTCCGATAATAATTAAAAAACAACAACAACAAAACATGAAATGGTTTTCAACAAACAGACACTGGCTGTTTGTCACCAGGCTGCTGGTGCAGATGGAAAAGCATCCAGCGGAGGTTCATCACACTGAGACTGAGACCATCTCCTTACAAAGCATTGCACTGTTCACAAACACACGTGTGTAATTATAAAATAGAAGATGAATGCTGCTCTACAGTCAGAATTTGTTGTTTGATTTGCGTGATGCTTTGTGGGCGCAACAAACCAGTGATTGACCCTCCTTGCCAAAATAAGCCCTCAAACTTTATTTGCATCCACTTCCTCTTTTCAGCCATCTGAACCACCAGGACGCACTAAAAACAGCCTCAGACTAGAGACTTTGAGGGCGGATCTCAGTCGTCATGAACTGGGATCAATCAGCCGCATTGTAAGGTTTTTCGTTTTTTTGGGGTATTTTTTCACCCAAGCAGCTAAATTTTGTATTTTGATGGGGAAAAGTTCACATGGTTTAAGAGAAGAATCTTGTTTGATATTTTGATGCTGCGAAAACGCGGCTATTTTCGGCCGAAAAAGTGATCTGACGCTCTTTATAACACGGACGAGCCACATCAAGCCTGTTTCCCTGTTTTATTGATGGCGCTAATGTGGCTTCCAGGTTCGTTGTTTAAAGCTGCGTCCGCTCCTCCTGCTGCTGCTGCTGCTGGAATCCCATCCCAGCCGCCCACCCGCACCCCTCCCGCCCCTGCCTCCCTGCGTCCCCCGTTAATATTTGATAGGAAGAATAGAGGGGCCATTCTGGATGTGTAATCCCCATGTTTTAATAATGGCGACGTTCACGGCGCACACATTTAATAGCGGCTCGCGGCCTCCCACACAATCAGAGTTTGACACGGTCACCCTGAGACCAACACGTCCGTTAAAAATGCAGCAAACGATATATAATGAAAATGGCAAAATTGAAAAAAGTGACCTGGAAACGTCCAATTTGTTTTAACTATTCAAGAATCTCAAAATGTGCCCTCTTTTTTTTTTTCAAGAAAAAAGCAACTGCTTTGATTTATCGGCTAACTTTAAACTTTTTGACTTTGACCATCCACATTGGTAACCTCCAGTGGACAACTTTTTCAATTGTACATTTCTGTCTGTTTTCCAAACAAGGGAAACAAATGAAATCTGTGGGTGGTCCCTAAACTCACTACACAAAACCAGGTGTTTTTTGTTTGTTTCTTTCTTTCCAACGGGACACAGCATCCGCAGCTGTCGCCATGACAGCAAGAAGAAGCAAAAGTGTCGTGACATCATCAGGGGGCCACCGGGCCGCCGCAGCAGCGTCGGGTCACTGGGAAAACTGCAACACGCAGAGTGGTTCAACATCACGCCGCTAATTTGGAGATAACACATCTTCAAAGGGGCCTTTAATCCTCTAATTTGATGGTGCGCTACCACAGCCGGCAGCGTCGCTCCTCCGCTGCTGCTGCTGCTGCTGCTGCTGCGGCTGCTGGAGCCACTGCAGCGGCACATTAATGATGATGAGAGCAATTATCACCGCAATCATTTCTTCATTCCCTTCTGTCTCAGCTGATCCTGTACGGCTCCCCTCTTCACTCTCCTCCTCCTCTTCCTTTTCTTCTACCTCCTCTTCATCTGCCTCCTCCTCCTCCACCTCCTCCTTTTCTTCACCATCCTCCTCCTCCTCCTCCAACCCTCTGCAGATGCCGCCGACCGTGCAGCGGCCGTATTTTCTCTCTTTGCTCTCAGCTGGACGGAGACACATCAACGCTCCGCTGAGCATGAAGAAACACCCCCCACGCCTCCGCCAGGGCCCCCCACACCCTGACCGCCTCCCCCCGACTCCCCCACCGAGGCCTTTCTCACTTTCTCCTTCTCCACCTCCCCTGATCTTTCTTATAGGTCGCCTCGGTGTGAGATGGCAGACAAGAGCCCCCGCTGCGGCTACAATTTTTTACACCCCCCGCCTCCCTCCCCCCGCCGCTGCCTGCCCACCATGGCACTCACCCACCTCCCCGAGCCCCTCCTGTTGCTGAAGTGTGATGTGCAAATAGCAGGACCGGAGGAATGCAGCAGCACTTCTGCTTCATCAAAAAATAACCAAGAGACAGCAGAGGAAGAAATAAAAAAAATAAATAAAATATCAGGTCTGCAGTGACAAAAAACACAGTTTTGGTTTTTCAAATTGGATTTCTGTCACCCTGCTGCAACGGAGGTGGACAGAATGTAAATGTGATGCAAACACACTTTGTGAATTATTTCTCAAAGTTGGACACCGACTCCTTCCGCGGTTGCAGGAGTGAAGAAACAGATTTGCCTGAGCGGTAAAAGAAACCATCCGTGAAAAGACCTGCAGTTTATAATAAGTAAATGAAAAGGGACATTATTCTTTCTTACTCGTTGTGACTCACTAATTTGAACCTCCACGACGCAAAGGAAAAGATTGTTAAAGGCGTTGATCTCATTCATCCTGGGTTTTTTTTTTTTTTTTTGAAGAGCTATTTTTTGCACCGCTCCTGTCGCCGCCCCCCCTCCCCGACTCGTCTGCCTCAGCGGCCGCCGACATCAGTCTGAGGACGAGCGTGTCAGAGGCAAATGAGCTGCGGCGCCGCGGAGGGGCCGAGTGACCCCCGCCGAGAGGCGAGAGAGAAGATGAAAGAGCGAAAGTGGACGTCCCATTGTGACACTTAATATATGTCCCCATATTCATTACATGTCCCTCCCACCCGCTCGACCCCCCCACTCCCCATTTCCCCTCGCCCTGTGACTGCTCCACCCGGGTGGGATTTAAATTAAACGACACGGCGGCGCAGGTATGGGCGAGTTAGAGCCACCAGGGGAGAGAAGGAGGGGGCGAGAGAGGGGGCGAGGGAAAGGACGATCAAACCGCCGCCTTGTAACGTCCTTAATAAAGTTTCTGCTCGGTTACACCGCGGCGTCTCCACTCCGACGCAGGATATTACAGAAAGAAACCTGAGAGGATCTGCTTTTCTGGCCGTAAACAGACTTTGAATCTCGCAGATTTTTGCAAGCGCGGAAGGTTCAGGATGGTTTTCCGGCGATCAGTCGGCAGCAGGAGACACCCGAGGACTGTTACCAGACATCTGATACACTTCCCGATGGACTCCGAGCATCATCATCTGACAGCGAGGACAATGTTGTCTTCAGCGTGTCAATGAAACGAGGCTGTTGAGTGAGAAACAAACAAACAAAAAAAAATAACAGACAAAACAAATGTCTGCCGCTGTTGTGTGTGTCAAATTTCAAAAGACCAACGTCATAATCTGCCTGCCACTTTCTCTCTCCTGGCAGCACCTTCCACTACTCGGACCACACCTGCTCTCACTCAGCGAATGAGCACACCTACAGCTCATCCACAGCAATCAACTGCAGTGTATATAAACCAGCTCCACACGCACTTGTTGCCAGATTGTCCTCTGCAGCATGTATGACGCTCCAGCACTCTTTTCCGGCTCTGACCCAGTTTGTTTGGTCGTCAGCCGGAGTTTATTGGTTAGCTCCTGCTACGCCTTCCAAACATCTGCCACAGCAAACTAATAAACCATCTTGAAACTGTCAAATTGTGCAGCACGTGGGTTTCTGTCTTGAGCGTGACAACCAAAACAAACTGGCTACCTGCAGTGCAAAGCAGGAAACGACACACCACCACCACCGTCATGGCTGCTTCCACTCATTATCGTGTCAAAACCACCAGCGAGTTCTTTCGTTAAGATCTCCATCGTCCCAAATGCAATTTGCCCTCAATTTGTTTGGGCTGCATTTTCATAACTCATCAGCCGAGGCCGACTGTGCTGAAGTTAATTGTTTGGCAGGCCATGATTTCTTTTTTTAAATTTTTAAATTTTTTTAAACTGAGGATGAGAAGACAGAAGCAAACCTGATGTTCTTCTGGCTGCGACAGACAGACGATAAATTAAAAACAGAGTCAGAACTTTGTGCCAGTTAACTTTTATTTCACGCAGCTTCCGGTTTCCAAAGCTGCGTTACGTGTGTTCTCGTAACTCCCATTTTTTTTCCTTCTTCTCCTTCTTCTTCTTATTCCTCTTCATCTTCTCTCAGTGTAGCGGAGAGACGGGCGAGCTTCAGGAAAATGCTGCTGGTACCTTAAAAACTCCTTGTGTTTCAGTGCGACATGTTGCCTCATGCGGCCGAGGAGACACTGACTTGGACATTCGGTTTATGCCGGCGGAGGGAAACGCGGCGCTGTGGCAGGATGGTTAATGGCCTTCATCTCTAACAGAGTGGCGACCGGGACGGACGACTAATATTGAGACAGCTGCAGGCAAAAGTAGAGGAGGGACGGTGGAAAAATAAAGAAACAAGTGTTTCCAGCGGCTGTGTCGTACCTTTAAATCTCTCATCTCATGCCTCCGCCGCTGCGCTGGTAAATTATTCAACGCTGCTGATTTATCACCTCCTACAACAACAACAACGACAACACAGATGCAGTGCTTGTGTATCTTAATCGGAGGTGCTTTCACAGGAGCTGTGGGGCAGTGGAGACATGGACAGCAGGTCTTAATGCACAACTCTGAGGGGATTTTTTTGAGACATATATTTTTTGTGTGCTCATTCATATGACACATGAAATGTGACTTTATTCAGTTTTGCTTTTTTTTTAACGATGAACGGAACCCAACGCTTAAGTGACCTGCATGTGAAAAAAAGAGGTCCTGTGGCGTCTCGTCCCAGTCAACACCTTTATAAAGCAGTCGCATTGCAAAATATCAGAGACGCATCAGAATTAGCAACACATATGAAAGTGGCCTGGGTCAATTTTTCTGTTCAAACTGTCGTCAGGGGTGAAGTGCGTGACAGATTTTGAGAAGAAACAGCGACATCAAATAGTTTTAGATTGCAGCACTCTTTCACTCCCTCTCCCAAGCTTACCAGTGAACTACGGTGGGACGTGCACAAAATCCTGAATACTTTGACCCTCGATCTATGTATTTTCTTATATATAGATATAAGAAAAAAAAAACAATATATATATGTGTGTGTGTGTGTGTGTGTGTGTGTGTGTGTGTGTGTATATATATATATAATGTGTTATTTTATGGATAAATAAGATCCGTTCCATAGATGTTTATTAATGCATTTATGAGCAGTGTATTAAGTTTTTACCAATATAAAACCGTAAATCAGGCCAAATTTTACACACTGGGGCTTTAAAAGATTGAATGCAGGTCACAAATGGGAAAAAATTGGATTGCAAGCTGCAGAAGCAGATGAATTGTTGAATGACTCGGCCCTGCAGAAAAGGACGACGTCGCTTCTATCTCCAGACAATGGCAAAAATATCGTATTTTTTTTTTCTTTTTGGAAGAATCAATTTGTCGGTGTTCAGTCGTGGGGGGAAATGTTTTCCACAGCCGCAAAATGAGGAAACTTCACCCTTTAGCACTTTGTTTAACAGCAATGGTCGCCTGCGGCCTCGGAGTTTGATTACACCCATTAAGTGTTTGCATCAGATTGCGGCTAAAAGAGCGCGTGGCTATTTAAAGTCGAAGCGGAGAGAGAAGTTTAACACGAGAACATAATGGCTTACGGCAAAAAAAAAAAAAAAAACTAAAATTTCAGACGGTAATGCAACACTTTCACATCAGCGGATTCTGTCCGTGGAGAGAGAGAGAGAGAGGAGAAAAAAAAAAGGAATCATCATTCAGGTGGTGAGTTGCTTTTTTTGTGCACCTGCTAAAGATAAACTGCTTCTCTTAAAAGCCGCCGAGACCTTCAGGGCCCTGCGGAGAAATGCTGGAGGCACGGGACCGGGGTCACTTCCCAGCAGGAGGAGAGAGAGAGGTGAGTGGGAAAAAAAAAATCAATTGAATATAAATATTCTGTTCCCACCACGGCAGCCTTGCATTTTATCTGCGGGGACTCGGTTTGGTCAGGTGGGCGGACAGTAACGCGGCTGTGGGGGCAGCCACTCCGACAAGAGGATTATCCCTGAACCGCAGCCAACTTTTTAAGCTCCTTTTCCTCTTTCCTATCTGTGTTGTGTTCGGAAAAGATAATCGCTTAATTAAATATTGATGATATTTCAGAGGCAGGAGCTGTCGTTCGGGGGCCAATCGGACCACCGGGAGCCGGCAGCGAGCGGAGCGCTGTTTACCGAGTCGCAGCAGCAGAGCTGCAGGCCTGGGTGGAGAGTGGTGGTAGGAGCAGGTAGGTTAAAAAAAAAAATGTAAATAGACCGAAGTAAAGGGGAAACGGACAGAGATGAAAGAGCAAATAAAGTATATATTCTGATGAAAGGACAGGAGGCGGGAAAAAAAAAAAGATAAAATACAGCCTTAAAACCAAAATTATTAATTTACAACAGTCCAGAAATTTCTTTTGCTTTGTATCATATCCTGTCATGCATTTTTCATTGAGGAGCAATACCACCACGGGACGATTGGTGCCCCCCCTCTCCCCCAGCCTCCCTCCACCCCCCGGACACACGGGAGCCCTTTGGTCCATTAAAGTGGTTAGTGTGTGTGTGTGTGTGTGTGTGTGTGTGTGTGTGTGTGTGTGTGTGTGTGTGGCTCTTAGGGAGGAAATCCAAGCACAGATATAAGGTTCACAAGGGCAGAAAAAGTTTCATTTCTTAGAAAAAAAAAAAAAAAGAAAAATCACACACAAATACACACTGGCAGACACACCACGTACACACACACACACACACACACACGTACACACACAGAATAATTCCATCTCCATCTGGTAATGTTTTCTTTAGAAAGTGAGAGTGCCTAGCGGGGGAGGCGGGGGGTAAATGGCAGAGGGATGCTTGGTAGCAGAGAGACGACGCCACAGACTGATAGAAAAGTGAATATTCCACGGCTGGAAATCTTTTAGATCATACGCCTGGTTAGATTTCATCGGCCCCGCAGGTATTCCTGCACTGTCTGTCTATGCCTGCCTGCGTATGTGTGTATGTGTGTATGTGTGTGTGTGTCGCTTGCGTCTGGAGAGACTTCAACAGTAACAACAGGCTGCATTAACAGGAGGGGAGAAAAAAACACTTGGTAAAGAAATGTAATTAAATCTGAGTGTTGTCGACATAAAATACCAACAAAAAAAAAAAATTGAATAAATCACATTTTCTCCTCGACAAAACAGGACCAGAGGACAAACTCTCAAATATCACGTAACTTCACACTGAAAGGGCCAAACACTGAACCCTGAGGGACACCAAAAACACACCTGAGTGGACAGGATGGTGGAAACAAGACGTTAGAGGGTCAGAGACACCTGGTGGTGAGTCAAGGTAATTTCTTACATGGGTTAAGCACACCGACACCAAGAGCTGCAACCAAACTGAGCACTTTAGTGCGTCACTGTATCCGTAATTAAATAGTAATATTGGAGTGCAGCCATTAGTGCTCCTTAAAAATAATGTTTTAAAATCTTTATTAAGTGAAGGATTGAGAAAAATTAATATGCTTGATTCAATTACAAAATAAATAAATAATTCATTAGCGGGGTGAGAGGACACTTTTCTCCACAACCTTGGATGAAGTGATAATTCAGAGGAAACGCTGCCTGTCAACTCACGGCCATTGCAACTAAAGGTTATGTTGTTTACTCCGCCACACTTGTGCATATCGATATTGGCACTGTATCCAGCGGCTACATTGTCTTAATGTTAATGAACGAGCGGATGAAGGTTAATTGCCTTGTTCGGCAGCAGAAAAGTGTCTCTCCTTCATCCAGTGAACTCGCCAATTCTGTGCGACGCAGGAGAGGTTTTAATGAGGATCCGCCTGGCGGAGGTTTTTGAATAAAATGCCTTTTATCGTCATTTGAGTTTTGACAGATGGGGATAAAGAGGAGACATACTAACAAAAATTCACCAAAAAAACTCCATTCAGCGGCTGGATGACAACCGTTAGCGAACGTCACAGTGACAATTGTTTTGCGCTTTTGGCTCTGATGCATTTTTCAAGGTGTTGTTACAATGTAATGTTGCAACATTTATAGACTAAAGCTTCGGCTTTTGACCTTCACGCTGCTGGCGGTGCTCCTGCGTGAATCAGCCGGCGGTTGCAATATTGAAAAATCCTGGAGTCAAGTCACACTTGTGATCAAATGGCATGGTTTTGTTTTTCTTCGCAAGGTCGGGAGACATCGCAGTGACCTGCGCAGCACCCCGCCGGTGTTCACAGCTGCAGATTGTTAACGCGGCCGCTGCAGAAGGCCAAAACAAAGGGAGGCGCTGCAATAAGTCGCCGTTCTCATCTGCTGGTCACAACAAACGGCTTTAAAATGTCCCGTCTCACCACAATAGGATGGGCTGAAACAGTGAGAGGGGGATTACAGAAGCTAACAAGACATGTTGAGAAGAAGAAATTGTTTCAAGGCCCACCCCACCCCCAAGGAGAAGAGCGGCTAATTATATCTTTTCTTTCACAAAAGAAGAAGAGAAAAAGAAAAGTAACAGCCGTGGGCCAAAAAAGAAAAAGAAAAGAAACTCAGCACTCAATCGGAGTTGTTGCTGTGTTGTTGCACAAGGAGCTGGACGCTGAAGATGAGACCTGGTTTAGATTTGAGAGGAACGCACACACATACACACAGATACACAGAGAGAGAGAGAGAGAGAGAGAGAGAGAGAGAGAGACGATGCAGAAAACAAACCCGAGATGCGCAAAGAGCTGAACAAATAATGAAAAATGTTTTTTTTTTACAGCAAGATGAAAACTCTGGCTGAGACGTTTCTTTTAATTTCTCACTAAAAGTTCAGAGTCATCGGCTTTCGGGGGAATGAAATTTTTTCACGTTTGAAGCTAGATTACACTCCAATGAAAGTGTGAGTCAGATCATAATCGCTCCTCGTGGCTTTTCCTTCACCAGGCTCAGTGTGAAAATTAGAGTCTGGTGCCAAGCAGCCGTGGTAGCTGTGGAAAAGTGGGGGATAAACAGACGACAACCTTCCTAGTTGTCGTCTGTGCTTCGATATTTATTTTTATATTGGTTTTAATTTTTTCTTTTTTTTCCTTGCTCTCATGCGTCGTGTTCTCAACTTTCCAGAGACATTTTTGGCAGTTGAAACTGAACGTGACATCAAAGTCTAACGGAGATGGTCCGGCTCCTCCTATTTCTCTAGCGGCTGACACCAGGCGGGCGTCACAGTGCCGGACTGCAGTTAAAGAATTGATGTAAACAGAGCAACAAAGATAAAGAAGACCTTAAATTTTCCAAACCAGAGGAGCAGAAGAAGTGACTGAGCTATTGATCCGTCTGGTTTGAGAGATTTCTATTATTCATTTTTATTTTAAACTGAATGAAGTTCTACAAGAGTCACACATTGACACACTTTGACTGCGACTGAAGCTGACTGGCTTCTCTGCCCCCCCCCGAAGATGAACATGTGTGCGGAGAAGATCCAGCTGACACCGACATTTGAATCCTTGCAGCCGCTGGCTGAGGCTCCAAAGTCCAGATTTCTATACGTTCTGCACACAATAAAGAGGTTTGGAAGGCGTAATCTTGGCCGAGTGCAACAATCTGGGGCTAATACAAATCGAAAGGCATGACAACAAAAAAAAAACAACAACAGAGGAACAACAAAAGAAATACGCCTGGAAAAAAATGGAGGGAGATGAGGCACATGAGAATGGAGAGGAGGAGAGAAAAGGGAGAGAGAGAGAGATTACAGCGCTGCTGTTCTATTGGACTTCATTTAATCCCCATCATGTGTTAATGTCGCCGTGATGGCGCCGCGCGCTGCAATTACCTCCCACTCATACATCCAACAGACAGACAGCGACCGGAGCAGATGCTGCCGCGATGAAGACTGATGGCTGTAGGCTCAACTTGTCCTCCCCGAGCGCAAATCTTCCCCTCAGTGTCTGTGTGTGTATGCGTGTGTGTGTGCGTGCATGTGTGTGTTTTCATGTGTGTGTGTGTGTGTGCGTGTAGGTGCAGGTCTTCTCAAGTTTCCCCTTGGAACGTCTTGATTGTGTTTGCAGATGGATTTTCTGCACATGTACCATTAATTTCATTGTTTTTGTATTTACATCTGAAATCTGGATGTTTCTCTGTGTGTGTGTGTGTGTGTGTGTGTGTGTGTGTGTGTGTGTGTGTGTGCTTGACTGTCTCCCAGGAAAGAGGTCTGCAGCCTGGGAAAGACGTGACGCTGAGGCCCCTGAGGTCCAGCAAAACCTCCACCTTTACTCCCAGTGTGGAAATATTTCTAATATTTAAAAAATATTTAAATTACTCATCAAGAGAAAGAAGAAGACAAAAAAATCTTGCAAGTGCAACAGAACCCAAGCTGACTAACGTTAACTAAAAGAAGGAATAAAGTGAAAAAAAACGAGGGATCGTTCTGCAAAACCTCGTCTTCAGATTTTAATGACTTGTTTTTTTTGTTTGTTTTTTTTTGCGGCCGTCCATTTAAGAGCAGCTTTGGCAGCGTTTGATTGGTGGGTGAAGGAGGATTGACTGAGACACAGCTGAAGCTGTGAAACCTGCACCTGCACCGTCACCCTGCCAACAACGCAGCGCTGCAGCTTTAATTAATTTGGTACCTGCACGACTCTTCAGGGGGGCCGTGAGGTTAATTATTCATCAACAACGTGGTTCGGTCCCTTTTTACAAGCTGACACTCAATAAGCCTCAATAAGCCTAAGCCTCAATGGGCCTCAATGGGCCTCAATGGGGCTCAATGAGCCTCAATGAGTCGACCTTTGTCCACCTCATCAAAATCCGTTTTTCTTTTTTCCACATTTAGACCCAATAATAAATTTCATACATTTTAATTGGTTATTAAAGAAAGTCGAGTTGCCAAAAGCTGTGAAGTATTTGGTCTTTGATACACGATTCTCAGAGATGGAGGGCGGGAAAGAAACTGAAGAGAAGTAATTTCTGGTTGACTCAGACAGCTGCTCGCGAACTAGCGGCGGAAAGTCGGAGGCGGAGAAAAGCAACGGGGTGAGGTTTTTAAAGCCGGATGTCACCAGGAAAAGCACGGCTGGGCGTATAGATATTGATAGTATGGACGCCAATGTGAGTATTGGTATCGTATCGATACTCGTGTGATGAGATCGAAATTTTTGTCAAGGTTTCCTTTCTAGATGTCTGTTGCGTTGTTGACATTGTGTAGTTTATATCTGGATATTTTGTTGCTTTGTACTCAATCATAATGTGTAGTAAAACGGTAAAGGTTTTGTCGCTACATTGTTTTCTAAAAAAAAAAATGTTTATCTGCCTAAAATTCTTTTCCCGTGATTTTATTTATTTTATTTTTTTACCATGATTGAACTCAACTAACGAAGGACAAAATCACCAAATTATTCTATGAACATGACATTTTCAAGTAAAAAGTAAATCAGTTTTGGTGTCAGTACCAGTATTGGTATCAGTACCAGTATTGGTGTTGGCGATGCTGGCCCCCAGTATGTACTCGGTATTGGGTCGATACCAGGATCCCCAGTATGGGGGTCACTTTTCCCACCCAGTAGAAGGACATGAGAGGCAACAAACCCTCCGTTGCTGGAAACTCATTTCCCATCGTGTTTTTCCCCTTTTCTGCTTCTCCACTTTGTATCTCAGCATGCAGACACACGCTGGTTTTAATAACCACCAGCAGGGAACAAACACGGCTCTATCCTTCGTCGGCCTAATGGAAGTCAACAGCGCTCATTAGCCGCACGGCGCCACTTCCCTTTGTCTCGCACTCCGCCGCCGCTATTAGCGTCCCTCCGCCGGCACGCGACGAGTGGGAGAGGAGGAAGCTTTGCTTTCTTTTCCATTTTTTTTACTCTCTCTCTCTCTCAAGGAATCCATGAATCATACATACTGTCTGATTGAAGGGGTCAAGTGTGTCTCGGTGCCACACGCCACCGCCGGAGCTGGTTGAAGCAAACACGGGTGGAAGAAATGGCAAGTAATGGCCTTAATAGTGGCAAAGAAGAGTGAAAATGAGGTGGGAAAGGTGGTGGGGGGTCGGATGATGGGTGAGTGGGTGGCGGGGGGGATTCTTCCAAATCCTCCGTTTGCAAAATGTAGCTCATCACAGGAGGCCTGCGAACCTTAAGAAAATATATCTAGAGACAAATGGCCATGACGTTCATACAGTTGTTCTTGGACAGACTATCAGCTAAAAAAAAAAGAAGCTATTCTGTTTTATTTATTCCTCTCCCCTCTACAGGTGGCGCCCTTTTCTTTTTTGCACATTGCGCCGTATCCATTATTGACTGCGACGGTTTCCGTCGAGTGTTTCCCTCGCAGCCTGTCAGAGATACTCAGGAATAAAAGGTTAGGATACGGAGCTAATGGCACAGGTACACACAAACACACACACGCACACGCACAAAGAAAGGTAGCCGTGCAACACAACGTGGAAGCCATCCATCATTTAATAAAGGATGAAAAGTCTGGGGTGACGAAGGTGAGGAGGAGGGGGGAGAAAGGAGGGGAGGAGCGGAGGAGGAGGAGGGGAAGAGGTGGGGGTGAAAGGAGGTGAGGAGGGGGAGAGTTGAGGGGGTGAAAATGGAAATGGTTAGGTTGAAAAAAAAAATGTTGTTGATGTCAAAAATGTAGGTCAAAAGTAAACAAAGACGAGGGAAAGGTCAGGAATCAGTGTGTGCAGGACGGTGGCGCTAACATGTTGGGGTTAGGACGGGCACACACACACAAACACACACACACACACACACACACACACACACAGAGCTGTTCTTCCTAATGAGAGAAAAGCCTCTGAGCAGAAAATCTGTGACGTCCCTGGTGGCAGGTTGCAAAAAGCTTTTCTCCTGGCCTCTGTCGCACCCTCTCCATCCTGCTTAGCCCCGCCTCTCTGCCGCTGTATAGAACACATCCATCCTTCCATCCTTCCATCCTTCCATCCATCCTCTTCTCTCATCAACCTTTGCACCCACGTTTGCATTCTAAATATTCTAATTCCAGCATCTAAAATTTCGTAATGTATCTTTCTGGAGCAGATTTGAAGTGGCAAACGCTGTCTTGGTCCTCTGGGAAGTTTGATACTCAGCAGCAGCAGTAACAGCAGTGACAGTAACAGTAACAGCAGCAGCAGTAATTGCAGTGGCAGTAACAGCAGTAACAGTGGCAGCAGCTGCGGTGCAGAGGGGGTGTTTTGGTAGAAAGTGTTCCCCTGCTGACTGACTGACAGGCGTCTCGGCCTCCCAGACACTCTGACAAGCGGCACTGTGTCTCCAAACTGGATCTCAGGCTGACGCCACTGATTCCGGCGTCGGCAGGCAAATATTAATGTTCCCCTGCAGGAGACGGACGGCTGACTGTCACCGGAGCCTCTTTGAAAACACGTCAACGGCGGTGACGGCGCCGACGCCGCCCGTCAGTCTACCGCCAGGCTGTGTTTCAATACCAGCGCCGAGCGGATTCCAACCCTCTGACTGGCTTCTGATGGCAGCGGGATCGACCATCATCACGTCCTGCAGCCTCCCGTCCGTAGTCTCACCTCTCCGAGTCCTCGTTAAAAATGAAAAAACTGAGAAGAGTGACAAAGCCCCCCTGAGGTGAAGCCATAAAGCGAAATGGCGAGCGGCCGACCGCTGATGAGCGAGGGGCTCGACCATCCCTCCGTCACAGGAGGCCGAGCGCTCGAGCGTCCGTGTGCGTTTGTCTGAACAAATAATTGCGACGCTCCTCAATTTCCGTGAATCAGAACGGAAACAAATTGACGAGAAAATGAAAAAAGAATAGATCAGAAAGCGGTCCGGAGAAAAGTCACCCTCCCTTTGTGTGAATGTCTGTTTTTTGTTTTTTTTGATGTACATCCTTTGACCTTTGACCTTGAACGACAGCCGGATGTCTCCGATTTCGCCTCTGAAATCTCAAGAACGAACGTGCTATATTTAGAGTTCATACTCATGCACACACACGTGCGCAAGCACCAAAACCACAACACCGTTAATATTGTTGTTTGTAATTCACTTACTGTTCGTCTGTCCCCCTTTAAACTCTCGCAGACTGCAACACTGTGTGTTTGAGGTCATTTGGCTAATTTTCATCCCGACAACTTTCTCACCTTTTTACTCCCGCCTCTTCCTTACAAAAAAATAAAAAATAAAAATCCTCACCCGTCTCATCCCGCAGAAGAGGAAAACAAACACACTCTCCTCCACGTTTGATGGCGGGACGGACGGGTCTAATCTCTGGAAAAGGAAAACATATGTAGTCGTCGCGTACGGATGCTGACAAGGCCGTCCTCGCCGAGCGCCGCCACGCTGATGCACGTTGATGTGTTTCCGTTGTCGGCTGTCTTTGTTGTTATCGTGCGCTGGCAGCTGAGCTGGAATCTTACAATGTATTACAGCCTGATAGGCTCCCACTCTGGCCTGCTCGAATATAAATATCACAACACACACACACACACACGGACACGCAAGGCGGACACACAAAGGCCTACTCAATTAATCATGGTGTCCTTTGGCCCTATCGGCTCAATGCTAACATAATGGAGCCGAGTGATAAACCACTTCTATTTTCATTATAAGCCTGTTTAGTGAGCTCGGCTAGGAAGGAGGAGGAGGAGCTAAAACCAGAGTGTGACGGAGCGAGAGGCAAAAAAATCGGGGTGATCGGGGGGGTAATCCGAGAGAGGTGAGGAGCCGAGAGAAAGCCGTGTTTATATCGCTGAGAGGAGGAAGTGGGATATTAGACACAAATTATTCATGCGCTCACGCCGCGTCCACATCTCATGAGAAGGTCCATTTGCAGCTGGAAGACGACGTGGAGACTGATGCAGGATGGAGGAGGAGGGCGGCGTGATGATAGAACCAGTGTCCCCAGTCACCACCACCACCAACCACCATCATCACCACAGCGGTTCGCTCATTTCGAGGTGGGAGACCTCAGGCGTCCCCCAGTCGCTCGCTCGCTCGCTGCTGTTTTGCATTTGCAGGAAGTGAGGACATTAAAAAAAAAAAAAAAATGCCACTTGTTCCTCATCTCCTGCTGCTTTGGAATGAAAGTAATCATTTATATTAGTTGCCTAAAGTGGCATCAAAAAAAGAGTGCTCTATCTTCAAGATGGAACATTCAATTTTATTGCACAATGGCAATAAAGACGTTCTTTCCTGCTACTTTCACAAACAGACAAAAAAGTAGTAAAACACAATGAGGACGACGCATCATTGCACATCAAAGAAAACACAACGCAACATGTTGTTAATACCTGATTAAAACGCTCCGCCACAGCGAGGAGAACGTGGATTATGAAGTTATCTAGCACGCTAACGCCGCTACGCTAGTTTGACCTTAGCCACCGACGGGATGTTCACTCCACACTCAATTCCTGGATGTGTTTTAAAGCAAAACAGTTTGGTGCACTTTTTCTCAGCGAGGACACTTGACACATTTGTGCACTTAAAATATTAAGAATTTAAGAAGCACACAAGGCCAGGACCAGGATCCACCGCAAGTTCGTTTGTACGACTCTCGCCAAAATGACGTACATTGAGAAAGACAACACATAGTTTTTGTTGTCTGAATAAGTGACCTCAATAAAGATTCTTTTAACGGTTGAATTTAATTGTAAATGTTAAATAAAGTGAAAATTTGGTCACAATTTTTTTCCTCACTTTCCACCACATCATTCACACTGCGCTAAAAGGGCTTCGGCGGTTCACTAATAACACACAGTTTCATAAGTAATGAGGCGTGATGCGGGCTAAATATGTTATGCATTGTGGTTTCTACATTGTGAACAGCCAGACAAAAGTAGAAAAAAATGCTGCCACGCATGCGATGAAATGTGTTGCTAAAACCGACAAATGTTGGCGAGCAGCTGCGAGCAGCTGCTGCTAATCAAACCAAAGAAAGAAACGAAAAGAAATAATTTCACATGTATTGAGTGAGCATTTTTGTCTGAAGGTCTACAGCTTTGGAGGTTGTTGCTAGGCAGAAGTGGGACATGTTGTAACCAGGTTAGGATTCACCATCAGCGGTCGGGTTCCGTCTCTTTGATCCCTGTTTTTTAAATTTTACCCCTACGTGATCTTCTTTTGGTGGTCGGAGCCTGGAAGACTCAATATTAACAGTCGGGAACCGAGGCATCGGCAGTGAGGAGCAGGAGAAAGGCAAAAGAGAGCCACTGAGGGGAAAGGCTGCGCCGGCTGCCTTTGACAGATGTGAAAGTGAAACCGTGTTAAGAAGAAGTGGAGCGGCAGGTCGAGAGACGGACGGACGGAGGGTCGGATGGAGGGACGGACGGACGGAGGCAGGGAGACGGATGGGAAACCAAAGTTATGTCGGCGCTGAAGGGCAAACGCAGCCCCGATCAATGGGAGATGACTAATAAAGAGGCTGATCGCACACAGCATCCCAGTGTGTGTGTGTGTGTGTGTGTGTTTGTGATCCTCGTGCTGCTTTCAATTCCCAGCGCGAGCACATACACACACACACACACACAGTGTTGTCCAGCCACAAGGCAATGCACTTACATTAGAGCTGTGTATTAGTAACACTGTGTGTGTGTGTGTGTGTGTGTGTGTGTGTGTGTGTGTGTTACAGCTTGACACATTCATAAAACTCCTGTTAATGATGAGTGAGTGGCTGCTTTTGGAGGCCAGGAAACAAGGGACGGGCAGACACACACACACACACACACATGCGCGTGCACACACACACACACACACACAGACAAGCAGCAGAGAAGAGAGAGGGGCTTCAACGGTCCATTCAGCTTTTGAGTCAGTTGAATAATTCAGCACAATTAATGCCTCACTCCCTCTCTCTCTCTCTCTCTCTCTCTCTCTCTCTCTCTCTCTCTCTCTCTCTCTCTCTCTCTCTCTCTCTCTCTCTCTCTCTCTCTCTCTCTCTCTCTCTCTCTCTCTCTCTCTCTCTCTCTCACTCCCTCTCTCGCTCCGTCTCTCTCGCGCCCTTTCCGACTGTGTCCTCTTGTCTCTCGCATCCACTCACCCTCCCATCTTCTTCTTCTTTTCCTTCCCCTTCACACATAATAGAACAGCCAGTGAGTTCTTGCCATTTAGCGTCCAGCCAACCTCATTAACCCCAGTCAGGAGTTTTCAAGTGCACATCCTAATGGAATCACCTCCTGTTTTTTTTTTTTTTTACGCTGCATTTCATCAGTCTTGCAACCGTGAGGCTATAGCTGCGTCACTGCCGTCAGCAAACGGAAAATGTTCCATGTATTCATCATGTGGATTGTCCACATTTCTTTTTCTACCAGCCTCATTTGTTTTAACACCAAAACTACAAAGAAAAAAAAAACCACCAGGAATTACTTTTTATGACGCAAAAACCAAAAAGCCCAGGTCGGTGGTCATGTCCCACTAAAGCAGACAATCGTACATTAGCAAGCAGATGCTAACATTAGCTAACTTGTCTCACACTGAGTAAAAACAGTGCGGAGATTTTTTTTTTTCCGTAAATGCTTTTAAGGGCGAATGCACTTCATGCACTTGAAATATAAAGCATTAGCATTAATGCTAATTGATCAGTAACAGTCGCCTCCCACAGGACAACAGTCGACTGTTTGCGGAACTGAGCGGCAGCCACTTCAGGCGAGTGAACAACTTTGAATCGGCGAGAGTTTTAGTCAAATTTCTGCCATTTCCATAAACTTTTTTCTGGGCGAATCTTCAAAGCGCGAATGACAAAACATTGGAGGAAAATCCAGCAAGAGCTCTGAAGATGTTCCCTCCACGGAAGAATGGTTGGTGCGATACGGCGAGAGCCCCTTCCATGGAAAAACCGCAGAAACCGCTGTGATTGATGCCAGTATCTATTTTTCAAAATGTTCTTCGAGGGTCTCGACTCGGTTCAGGGGTCATGAATTGCATTTTGTTCAGGTGAGAGTAAAGGGCGGCTGTCAGACTAAAACCCCCAAATTGGAGACACAAGTGAACTGTGGCTAACGCCGACACGACACCGTGTGTGTGCGTGTGTGCGTGCGTGCGTGTGCGTGTATGTGTGTGTGTGTTGGTTTCTCTCCCCACTCCTCCTCCTCCTCCTCCGTCTGTCTCCGGGTTCCTCGGCAGCCAGAAAGGTCGAACCTGGCCAGACTGCGAGCGGCTGCGATGTAATCAAGCGTGCGAGACCATTTCCCAAATCTGAGACACACACACACACACACACACAGATTCACACAGGTCCGGCTAAGCTATTTCCTGGTGTTGACACTTTGTCATTGGCTACACAGCCGCCTCCTCCCCTGGCCGGATCATCGCCAGGAAGCGTCTCAAAAAGAAAACTTGTAAACTGTTGAAATTGGCAGGAAATATGCAACATGCAAGAGGTTTTCTAATGAATGCCCAAAGCGTCCGGTCCTGGTTGATCTGAGGAGATCATCGTCGTCTTCACTCTCCATCCTGCTCCTGTGGCGTCAACATCCGTGTGAGAAATACAGTGAAAGGCAGAATTTCAGTTTGTTGATGATCTTCCCCTTTAACATTTTATAATATCGTCTGCATATCACCTTGTTAAATGTTAATGGGATATCATCATAACATTTTTTTTAATTTTTTTTTTTCACATGAGTGACACCAATATTTTAGAAGGAAGTCACGGACACAAGACAAAGAAGAGAATCTTGAAGGAAATAAACAGCGACCGAGTGCCCGAAGAGGCTGAAGTCGTCTGCAGGAAGTTCACGAGGCCGATATCGCGGAAGTGTTGACGGCCGTCGCCCTGATTGTCACCGCTTGGCAGCTCGGGCCGATTTCCAGCGGGACGCAATAGAGACGTTAAAGGGGGAGAAAATTAAGTTGAGATAGGAGGCGGACAGATAAAAAAAGAAAAAAAATGGGATTTAAGGCCGAAAAAATGGAGAATGAATGAAGAGAGAGAGAGAGAGAGAGAGAGAGAGAGAGAGAGAGAGAGATGAGGTGGCGAGTGATGCATGGAGGGAAAAAGGAGGAGGCAGAGGGTGAGGGTGAGGGTGAGGGTGAGGGTGAGGGATGGAGCGGGTGAGGGGCAGATGAAGTGAATGAGGGACAGATAGGAAGAGAAGAGGGGAAGGAGGCAGATAGAGCCGGTCCATCATGCACTCTCTGTGAAAAGAGGAAGGACAAAGTTTAAGCAGGATTTATCGCCTGTGTCTGCTCACTGGAATAAGGCTGCGGGTATCAGTCATTACCGAGGACACAAATAGACTCAGATGCACCTGAGCTGGGGGGAGGGAGGGTGTGGACGGTGAGGTGTGGGGATGGTTGGGTGGGGGTCAGCCACTCCGACCAATCGGGACGCAACTCGCAATAATGGCAACAGCGTTAATTTTTGCCTTTTTTTTTTTTTTTTTTTTGCAATTTGAGCGAGTAAAACATCCCAACTTACATTTTTCTTTTCCCAAAGTGTTTTCCCCTTTTTTCTTTTATTCAAAGGCACACTTGCACCTCAAATACTACTTATGTTATCAGGCATGTTTTGGGCAGTAAAACATTAAAAAAGGTTTTGGGAAAAACTTTCCAAGGGAGAATGTTTTATTTTATTTTTTTTATTTATTTCTTTTTTAGAAAACTTCACTTGATTCCTCGTTGTTTTCTGTCACCTTTTTGCACGCAATGTTTCGAAACGCAAACTATCACCAGTAGTGGTAAACAACAAACTGTTGGGTTTTTTTTTTTTTCTTCAAGCGTCGACTCTTTTTCTCTCATTTTCCTATGACCGGATTGTATGCAGCCGGATGTGGACGGAAGTATTTGGACGGGGTGCAGAGGGACACGGGCAGCAGGGGGGCAGGAAATGTGAACACGCACACAGGCATGCGCACAACATAAAAAGAGAAAAGCTGTCGGAAACGTGGAGGTTTTTGTTTGGCAGCAGTGAGTGAGTGCGGAGCAATTTCGGGGAAGGACGAGTGGAATGAAAGAGTGAGAAGCGCCACTCGGGAGGAGTGACGCGGCGATTGGAAGCAGATGGAGCCGCTGGAGGACGTTGAAGGGAGGCGGAGGACCGAGAGACACAAAGCGAGTGGAACCCGGCGGTTCATTGTGGACTGTAAAAGTTCAACTATATTTTTTGTCTGAAGAAGTCGAAAGGTTTTGCTTAAGTTATTTATTGAAGGTAAAGAGAGAGTGTGGGGGTGGGGGGTGTCCCTGATTGTAATGAGGTCACGGGTCTAATTAGAGGAGACTTCTCGCACAATCAGCCGCCGCAAAAACACTTTTCCAGCGACTCGCCGGGGTGAAGAAGTTCCGGCCGCCCGGCTCCGTTTTCCTCATTAGTTCTTGTCTATTTTGCCTCGGCGCAATAAAAGCTGAGAGGAGCGGAGATGTGGGCAGCCAGCGGGAGCAAGGAAGGTCACCTGCCCCCCCCCCCACACACACACACACCTCCAAGGTCCTGCGGGCCCTGAACGCTGCTGTTAATAGACTGATGTAAGTACACATTCAAACCAGAGGAAACGGCGCAAAGAGTCTGAAAGTGCGAGGAGTTAGCGAGTGAGTTCTTAAAAAAGTGGCTGATTCGTTTCTGCTCGTTAGCGGCCGTCAGTCCCGAGCCACTGTGCAAAGTCCACTTTCAAAGTCCTGACGCTTTTTTTTTTTTTCTTAATGGGATCAGCAGCTAGAAAAACACACGGAATCGAGAAGAAGATAAAATCACAGTTTTCGCTCCTCCGGTCCTCTTGGCTTTTTTCTTGAAGTCATCAAGCGGAGCAAAAAAAACCCAAAGTAAAAACCACGCATCTGACTCCTGACCCAAAATGGCCGCCGCTCGCCGTCCTTCACGAAAACAAGCCTTGAGTGGCAGAATTTCACCTGCAAACCTTAAAACATTCGGCGAGTCCATCAGGAAGCTGCACTCTGATTGGTCGGTCAGGACAAAGTGGACGGTTGAGGGACGGCGAGAGCAGAGAGGATGCTGGGTAGTTACTGTGTTTAAAAGCATGTCCACAAGACCGGAGTGGGCGGAGACTTCCAGAGGTGGGTGGAAAAAGAGTTTTTTTCTGAACCTGAACCTGAAACTGCAGAGAAAAGGAATTTCTTTTGTCAATATGGCCGCTGGTTGAGACCCTGGTTGGGCCCCGAGTCGAGTTTTCCCTTCTGGAAAACACAGCAGCCGTATTGAAAATGTCTGAGCGCGTGTGTTTCCCCTCAGACTGATAATGAGGGGAAGCGACTGACTGACCCCCCCCTTCCCTCCCCTCCCCCGACCGACATGACCCGGCACGAGCGCTCGCTGGCTCGCTCTCTTGCTCGCCCATGATGTAACATGATGATGTGTGTCGGCTGAGACGGCGCCGCGTCAGCGTGTTTTCGTTACTCACGTCGTGTTTCATCACTTTGTGTTCTGGCAGAGTCCAAACGTCAGCAGCAGCAGCAGCAGCAGCAGCAGCAGCAGCAGCAGAGTGGACGCCTCCTCCTCCTCTGCCTGCTCCTCCTCCACCTCTGATCATCTGCAGCACCTGCAGCTCCGTCATGTTGGGCCGTTGAAAACGATGTGAGCGGAATCTCCATCAGGAAAGGAAGCTAGCGGCTAATTTCACCACCGAGCGGCGGTTCTCGCTCGTTGCTGAAAGGGCAAAATCTAATTTCCGGAGGAGGTCAGAGGTCGGGAGCAGAGGGTGATAAGCACGACCCTCCCATTAAAATGGCTTAAATAAAGAGAAAAGGGCCCCTGGAAATTGGCAGGAAAGCAAAGTTTAATGAGAAATTTAAACTTGAACTTGGTTGACTTTAGCAGCTTAGCTTTGTTTTTCCTTTTTTTTTTTTTTTTTAACAGAAACATATTTAACAAAATAAAGTTGAAGCAAGATGTCAGCGATTTAAGATTATCTTTTTTTTTGTCAGGCTTTTAGTTTCTTGATTTTATTTTTAATAATGTGACCTTTGACCTTTGAGCAATGTAACTCAGTCACTCGGTGCGACCAAGATGAAAACTGCTTCACGTGTGTTTCACTCACATTGGTCCCTTCTTCCTGACGCTCACTTCTTGCTGGTATTTGGCCGTCAAGCACAATTTACGTGAATTTCCAGACGCAGAGGAAACCTTGTGAGGACAGAAAAGATGAAATAAATAAAGAAATAAAAAGTCACGAGTGGTATTAAATGGGTGTTTTGCATGATGCATTATTGTGTTAATATAGATCGGTGTGCTCTGAGTGGTGGAGTCGTATCATATCTCGGTATTGATTGGCCAGCTGCTGCTCCTGCATGCTGAGAGCAGCACCGGCGTCCGCAATTAAAACCTTTCCCCAGGAAACAAGAGTGCCGCCCCCCTTCGCCGGGGAGGACCGATGACATCATCGCCGCAGAGGGAAACGCAAAAAACGCTGTTTGCGTGACCTTTTCAAAAATACATTGAATCTCCAAGCTCGCTTCTCATGCCGCCTGACTTTTTTTTTTTTTTTTTGTCTCGCTGGTGTCGATTGTCGGGGACTGTTTGTGTTTCGCACTCGCAAGTCAACGTCTTGCTGGTCGCCGCCGTGCCGCATGATTAAAGAAAAAGGGAAAAAAAAAAAGCTCAGACTGACTAATAGTGAAACAGCGGCAACGAAACAGGCGATGAGATCAGCAGCAGCAGACACGTGAGTGTGTTGTAATGAGAAAACAGATTGTTTCATCAGCAGGTGTTTTAAATTATTTCTGGACAGAAAGAAAGAAAAAAAATAAAGTGAAGGCTGCATTTTAATTTGGAATATGTCCACTGAATAATTCATGATTTGATAGCTTCAGTTATAAAGGTAAGGGAATGTCTTATTTAAAAAGAGAGTTATCTCGCTGTAGTTGTTTACATATTTTTTCATTTTTAAATAACACTGATGAGGACAAATCAGCTAAATGTGGATTTGCACGCTGATGGAAAATTACGGATGAAACAGGAAAGAAAGCGAAGTTTTAGAAGCAGCGACGATGATGATGAACATCCACACCAGAAGTTGATTCGTCTCTGGCAGAACTTTTCATCGACTTTCTGTCATTTTCTATCCTATCGAGCGGCTGCATCTCGCACCTCAGACCTGAAAAACCACGTTGAAATTGAAAGAGTTCACAGAGGCTACACACGTGAAGCAACAATGGACAATGTAATTTTTTTCTCAACCGGACGGAGATCATTTTTGGTCTGCTGATGTTTTAGTGAACGTGGTGACTCTAATCAAGAGGGATGACATCACCTCGGGTTAAATATTTGTTTTTGTGAAGCTGGGGATATTTTTTAACATCTATTTTTTACTTTTTTGTTGGTTTTGTTTGTGGTTGTTGCTTTCGGTTCCTTTTGTTCCCTGACCTTTCAGCAACCCAACAAGTCAGACTTTGCCTCCAAACTTGCCGTGTCATACGTACGATAGCAGATCAGAAACACACACGCACGCGCATACACACACACACACACACACACACTGCCACGGTTGTCTTGTCTGTTTCAGTTCTTCTCCGCAGCAGCGACGTCTCTCTCGCTCATATTTTCCGTCACTGTAATCGGGACGGACGTCCGTGTGGCCGAACAGGAGCTTCGCTCGGCCGTGACGGCAGGTTACAGGGGAAGGAAGGGTGGGAGCCTGAGGAGGAAGAGGAGGAGGAGGAAGAGGAAGAGGGGGGAACAAGAAAACAAGAACAACTTGTGCGTAGACATGTTTGTGTTGATGAGGGACTGGAAGCGACTCCTTTTCCAGTTAAAGGCGACTCACTGGGAAACCGCACACACGACACACATCGAGCCACAAACCACTTTACTAGGAATCACGACTCTTCTGTGCATGTCTGTGTGTGTGTGCGTTTGTGTGTTCTTGAAAATGTGCCATGTTGTGACCAGATTGCATTTCTCAATTAACCGAGCGGGACATTTTTGGGAAGTGAGGCCATTTTGGGTTTTTTTTTACGATGATGAAATTCTAGCAGTTAAGAGTTAAAGTATGAGGGGCGGAGGAGCTGGAGGTGGGTTCAGCCGGACTTGTGGTTTGGGATTCATGCTGCACAAAAGAAGAATGAGTGGAAGTCAATAAATGGTAGATAAAGAAACAAGTGTGTGTGTGTGTGTGTGTGTGTGTGTGTGTGTGTGTGTGTGTGTGTGTGTGTGTGTGTGTGAGTGTGTCTTCAGTCAACGTAAACGCTTGCAGATGTGGCAGCGCTGCTGAATCTACGTTAGCCGTGATTCAGTCATTCAAATGCGCGTCTGGAATCCGTGAGCTTCCAGTCGAGCTCTTCCCACAGTCAACGCTGTCAACACAACGCTAAAAAAAAAATGAAACACGCGCACGCACACATACAACTGGGTAAAAAAAATAGGCTCCACTGTTTGGGTCACTGTGTGTTTTTCTGGCTGGTATTTTTAGCCTTCAGGACTTCAGCCGGATTCAGACGCTCGATCAACAAGTTTCCCTGACTTCTCGTCCGCGTGTAATTACTGTTTTCTCTAAAAGCTCGTGAGCAGCTGTAGCTGCTATAATGTTTCACATGGTGCTGCTAATTAAGGGACATTACGCACTTTGGAGCTCGCATAAACAGCAAGAATACAGGAAGTGAAAAGCTAGCAGAAGTTAGCAACAGGTGAGCTAGCAGAAATGCCAAGATTTTACAAGAATTACATCATTCAGTGGAAACACCTGCAAATCGCAATTGCACGCTGTCCAAATTTTAGAAATATGGCTTTTATTTTGTCATGGAAACGCAGCTAGTGAGTGCAGCAGTGTTTCTACCTTCCAGATCAAATATCAGGACTTTTATCAGTTAAATATTGAAACCCTTGTTCCGCCAGCAGTTAGCCGGATGATGTCGTGGATGCGGCCCGGACCTGTGACCTTTCTGTGTGGAGTTTGCATGTTCTCCCCGTGTCTGCGTGGGTTCTCTCCGGGTTCTCCGGCTTCCTCCCACACTCCAAAAACATGCATGTGAGGTCAATTGAACATTCTAAATTGTCCGTAGGTGTGCATGACAGTGTGAATGGTTGTTTGTCTCTATGTGGCCCTGCGATGAACTGGCGACGTCCAGGGTGTCCAGGGTGTACCCCCTGCCTGAATTCGCCCTAAGACAGCTGGGATAGGCTCCAGCAGACCCCTGTGACCCTGAATAGGATCACCTCCTCCTGTCCCTTCTCATCCACCACCTCCGTCTCCTCCTCCTCCTCCACCTCCTTCTTCTTATCTTTGTCCTCCTTGTCTTCCTCCCCCTCCTCCTGCTCCTCCTCCTACTCTTCCTCCTCCTTCTCTTCCACCCCTTCTTCTTATCTCTTGTCCTCCTTGTCTCCTCCTCCTCCCTCCTCCTCCTCTCTCCTCCTCCTTCTTCTCTTCTGCTCCTCCTCCCCTCCTTTCCTCCTCCTGCTCCTCCACCTTCACCTCCCCGTCTTCCTCCTCCTCCACCTCTTTCTGCACTTCCTCTTTCTCCTCCCCCTCTTCCTCCTCCGCTCGCTCCTCCTCCTCATCTTCCTCCTCCCGCTCCTTGTCCTCCAGTGCGTAACAAATAAAAACATGTTTGAACTGGACTTCTTGCTCCCAGTGAGGTGCTACTTCCTGTTGTGTTCTTTCTTCACGCCTGCTCCTCTTCCCATTATTTCTCTCCTCGGGAGCTTTGCCTCTCCTGCAGTCGACCACGGACAGAATTATTTCATCTTGGGGGAAAAAAATGTTAGCATAGTTTGGGAAATAGAGGGTGATGGAGCAAACCCAACGTGGCCCAATTCATTCTAATAATGGAGCATAATAAGTTTGCAGCTGTGCTTCTGGTCCCGTTCCCAATTCGGACTTGTAGATTTTTTGTTGTTCCCATCACCACCAGCACCAGCAATCAAACCATCGACCCATTTCCTCCTCTCAATGACCAGGTCCTCACACCGTGTGGGCAGCAAAACAGAGCAGACAGAAAAAAGGTAACAAAAGTAAAAAACAAAAACAAAAAAGAAGAAGAAAAAGTTGCTGTTCGTCCTCATGAGTGTGTGCGAGAAGAGGCAGCGAGGTTGTTAGAGAGTGAGGGGAGGCAGAGGGAGGTGAGAAAGGTGGAGGTGGTGATGGGGAGGGTGAGGTTGTGCTGCTGGAGTCAGAGGACGTGGGAGAGTCGCGGAGGAGGTGGCAGGAGTGTCGGAGAGAGCAGAGACTCGTCCTCACACGCTGCCTCGTTAATCTCCACGGACTTGACATTTGAAAACCTCCCTCCTCCTCCTCCTCACCCCTTCCTCCCTCACCATTCCCCCACTCCCTGTGCACTGATGTGTGGAAATCCAGCGAGCGCAGCCACTGAATGAGACTCCAACTTCCCCTGGATTCTGAAACCCCCCTGGAACCTCACTGGGATCAGCCGGCGTCTCAGCGGGAGAATCCGAGAGGCCGAGTGGTGGTCAGCGACACGCAGCCGCTTCATAATGGGAATTATGCCAATGCTGCGCATTCATTATGTTTGTGTGTGTGTGTGTGTGTGTGTGTAGCAGAGTTGGGCAGTAACTAAGTAGAGTAACTAAGTAACTTGTAAACTATCCAATGATATCAAAGAAAGTATTTTTGTTTTATTCACTTCAAAAAAGTAAAATTTTTAATTTTTACTGAAGTACCTTTTTTCAGAACCTGTACTTTCTTACTTTTACTTGAGTAAAGGAGTTCAACCAGTACTTTTACTTTTGCCAGATTGTTTTTTATTTTGTCCACAAGTCTCTGTACTTTTACTTAAGTACAAATTGTGAATACTTTGGCCACCTCTGGTGTAGAGGGAGCATCAGAACGAGGTCAGGGTGGGAACGTCGACACGCTGTAGAGGTTTGCAGCTGCTGAAAATGACCATTTCTGTGGGGACGATCACATTTTCCCACTTGATAACCAATCAGACTTTTCTTTATCCCTTTCGCCTTTGAGCCACAAATGGACCAACATGCACGACTAATTGTGGCCGTCGGCGTCACGAGGGACATTCAACGCAGGCCAACAAGTGTGAAAAAATACACAAATACAAAGAAAGACAAAACGATAAAAAAAGAAATGACAGTTTCTTCAACTTTGATGGATTCCAGTTTCAATCCTATTTAATTATTTTTATGTTTTTCATCCAAGAATCTGACAAAGGGAGATTCGCTGCGTCCCCGTGACATCACAAAGGGCTGACATCCATTTTTGAATGCTGCGCTATCGACTCTAACAGCCTTATAGCATGACCTACATGTAGCATAGCCTAGAAGGAATGCAGCGCAATATTAAGCTGTGAAATTAAGAAGCACGGAGCAGCTTAACATAACTTGAAACGCATTTCTTTTTCATTCTTTTAAATACTGTGTTTTTTAGCC
The DNA here is from genome assembly GCA_009823395.1 of Thamnaconus septentrionalis. Taxonomy (NCBI): domain Eukaryota; kingdom Metazoa; phylum Chordata; class Actinopteri; order Tetraodontiformes; family Monacanthidae; genus Thamnaconus; species Thamnaconus septentrionalis. The sequence continues at coordinate 5,629,199 of CM020516.1, forward strand.
TTTTTCTTCTTTGAAGTAATAAAACAAGAACATAAAGTGAAAGAATTAAAGGGAAACCAAACAAGAAAAACAAAACAAGAACAAAAAGCAAGTTGCACCCAATGAAAGCCTAGAATTTTTCTACGTTTTTTTATTCTCAGAATGTTTTCTCTGCTCTCAGTAAGATGTCGTCAGTAGGACGTGCTAACTGCTACAGGTTCATCTGGACTCTCAGGCTGAACTCTTTGACACTCCCACCTCCCCGCCGAGCCGAAGATATCAACAATGGAGTTGTTGAGAATCGACAGTCGTGCAAACATCTCGGCAGGGACGTAACGTCTCCCTCAGTCTCTCCGCAGTTTGGTGAGGTTGTGTGGTCGCGCTGCGGTGGTGTCGTGTGGCGCTGCCCTGGCGAGGTGCAGGCTTCAGCGTGGAGGGAATCCAGAGTGCAGCTGATCAGAAACCTGCCGCACATTCAATCTGCTGGAGGCTGTGATGTGTTAATAAGAGGTGGCGGAGTGACTCTGAGGTTATCTGTGTGTGCGCGGGCGTCAGTGTGTGTGTGTGTGTGTGTGAGAGAGAGTTTGTACTTATAGATCAGTGTATGATCCTCAGTGTATGTGAACCTGCAGCGACCCAGCGGAGCTGCGGCAGCTGCATGATGATGAACAAGGACACGCAAAGAGGTTGAACGTGATGTGCGTCGATGGGATGACACACACACACACACACACACACACCTACTAGAAACAGAACAGAAGCTCAAGAAAAAATTGTCTGATCAAAAAAAGAAAAGAAAAAAGGTGACAGTGGGAAATTAAATAATAATTAAAATTAAATAAATCTGGAGCCAGAGTGCAGTGTGTTCAGTTCTCTCTCTCTCTCTCTCTCTCTCTCTCTCTCTGACCACCCAGAGGTCAGTCCACCCAGAGGTCAGTCCGTCTGTGTGTGTGTGTGTGTGTGTGTGTGTGTGGACAGTTGTTTTCTGTCTGACTCGCCCGGAGCCATCAGCCATCCATCACTGCTGGGAGATGGAGAGTGAGCCAAACATAGAGAGAGAGAGAGAGAGAGAGAGAGAGAGAGAGAGAGAGAGTGTCAAGGGCCACTAACCGGCTGGAAGGGAGGCACACACACACACACACACACACACACACACACACACACACAGAGCGGGAAGGTACAGAACAAAGGCGTGACAGGTTAAATCTGCTGTCTGTTTCACTTCTGTGCGCCATCATTTTCTATTTATTAACTCCAGCTGTGTTGCGTTGCGTTGTGTTGTGTTGTGTCTCATGTGTTTTCCAGACCCACACACAGAAGTCGTACCAAATGTGGAGCCAGATAAAACAAACACAGCCTTCTCCAACTGCTAATTTCATCATACACTTGCAATCCTCCTTTGGGATTGTACAGATTTTTTGTTTGCTTGGTGGGGTTTTGTGTCGGTCAGCCTGTTTCCAGCGGGATCGAGTCCAAGCAGGTGAAACGCGGGAGAAGAAACGTCAGAATTTGCAGGAGGTTGTCGTGAAACTTCACGCGTGGCCTTCATTTGGAATGTGTAAGCTGCTGTGAAATTGTTTTGTCTCTATTTTTACGTGTGCGCGTGTGTGTGTGTGTGTGTGTGTGCATGCGTGCGTGTGTGTGTTTTGTTTTGTTTTCCTCTGACTTTAATTCCCGCAGAGGTGTTTTCACGCTCGGCGAAGAAACACTTCTGCCGCGATTAGAAATAAGGAGAGGCAAAAAAAACAAAAAAAAAACACACACACACACACAGCCTTTGGGTGGCGGCAGATCATGCGGCAGAATTTTAATAAACAAAACGCTCCTTCAGGGTCACACCAATCCTGCTGATGGAACATTTTTGGACGAATCACCTCGTGGCAGCAGAAAAGTGCAACTTTTCGTCCATCGAGCTGCGAATCTCTGACGGCGAACAACTTTTTTACTTTTAATCCCTGCATTTGAACACGAATACTTGTACTTTCTACTCCTTACATTGGAAAAACATGCCTGTTACTTTTCTGTTTGAAACAAGTTGAAAAGATTAAAGTAATTCACATCTTACTATAGTTGTTTTTTTGTTATTATTATTATTATTACGATTCAATTTCATTCCATTTAATTGAATTAAATTTTAATAGTGATTTGAGGTAATGTTTCTCCTGCTTTTCTCCTTCAGGACCAGCTGATTTGTGCAGTTGCGAGGTGATTCCCGCCCAGTGGCAGCGTCATAATTCAGCTGATTCCACTGCGGCCTCCTGCGTCGTCGTCTTCGTTGCGTAACGACTGTGACGAATCGCTAAACTCGCTGGTGGCTAATTGTCCCCCGGCCGCCGCCGCCGCCGCCGCCACAGTAACACAAAGCGCTTGTTGGGAGCTAATTGTCACCCAGAGGGAATTCCACGCCGGCGAGGGGCTCGAATGAGCAGCCATGAAAGAAAAAAAATAATTGAAAAAAATCAAATGAAATCCATAACGTGGTCACCTGACCGCAAAACTCCCCGGCCAGTTGATGTGCAGTGGGGGGGAGGCGGAATGGATTTTCACTTTTCCTCCACAAAGCAGCAGTTTGGATGTACTGACCCCCTGAAATGAATTGAAGTCGAGGTCGACCGAACACTTTTATCTCATTTGCTCTCTCGTTTGAGTTTCTCTAAAGTGGCAATTAACCGCCGCCTGGTGGGAATGCCGGCCGCTCGGTCGAAATACGTTGCAAACACAAGGTGTCTCCTCCTCACACACACACACACACACACACACACACACACACACACACACACACACGCAGATTGGCATCATGCTTTTAAATCACCCCCACTGCAAACTGCAAAACTCATTTGTGTTTGCAGTGTAAACAAGAATTTATTGGAGTTTATCTGATGAGGTAAAACAAAGATTAAAAAATATACGTAGTTTCCAGTCAATACAAAAAAAAATATTAACGTTAAATAAAGGCTGCCGGAAATGTTGAAGTGAAAATGTAAAGAAAACATTTTCACTACATATTTTCAGTTCAGGTAGGACGACAGGAAGGAGAATTGACGGAGTTGTACATTATTTGTTTCTACTTCCTGTTTTATTTTGGAATGTGGCTTTGCTCCTTCACTTCCTGCTGAGGATGATTACAGCTAATGAGCTGCACCTGTGTCCCTCCCCAGTGTTCCTCAGCTCATCACACAGCTCACTGCGTTTCCTCCTGACGTCCCTCACTCGGTCTGGGCCAGCAATGATCTTCGGGTTGAAATGTTTTTGGCTCCTTGCAGTGAATGAGCAGTTTGTGAAGTGGATGAAGCTGCTTTAGACGGTGAAACCAGGCTGCAATGAAACAAACACAGGACTATCCATCACGATGCCTTCCCATTGGGTGGACCTGAGTTCCAGGTGGGTGGTTCCAGGCCTACTTAGCTTAGTTAGCTATTAACAGCTGCTAGCTAATTAGCATACTTCCACCTTTTTAATGAGGGCACTGATTCCACGGCGTGTATTCTGTTGTGTTGAAACAGGTCATGGATGCTTTGGCTGTTTGCAGTTATCCATTTGGAAAGGTGGAAGCATCATCAACATTATCATCACCATCACCATCAATATCATCGCTTACGGTAAGTGTTAAAAAGAAAAGCGCAGCTATTTGTGATTTAACCACACTACTCAATTTGTGCACCCATAAAATACTTTGAAGTGCTTTGCACTTAAGTAGTAATTGTAATGTAGAGTTGAAATGAATGCGTGGAACGGAATTGGTCAAAATCTGTGTGACCTCCAAAATAAAAGCATCAAGGATCCTGGATCCTAGACGGATGGCAGCAAAAAAAATATATATATATTTCCAACACTACTTGAACGCCTGCTCTGCTGCCGACTCATTTCCCTCCACTGAAGCCCAACATCCGTGTGGACGCCGCCGCCGCCTGCTTTGGCTTTGCGCGTCATGGTAAACAATAGAATATACATCAAAATGCGGCCGAGCTGCTTTTTTTTTATTTCATTTTTTAAATCCTCAAGCTCCCGCTGTTTGTCGTTCCCAATTGTTTGTGTTTGCGTTGCCGTGTTGCGCGGTGTGCGAGTGCGCGCAGCGCGGTGCAGCGCCACCGTGGCGCGGCGTCTTGCTGCTCGCTGCTCTAGTTGTGAACCATCTGATTCATCACACCTCATTAATTATTTGTTGCCATGGCGTCCCACACAGACGCTCCTCTTGATAAAGGCGCAGCGCTGATAAACGCAAACCTCAGGGTCGGAGCCAGAGGAGCTTCTCTTTCTTTTCTCTCCCCTCTTTTTCTCTGTGTTTGTACAGTTTGCCAAACATCATTTTCACCGGCCGTGCGTGCGTGCGTGCGTGTGCTGCAGCGGCGGCGGCGTCGCCTCCGGGAGTTTGCGCGCACGCTAGCCGAGGCCGCACGTGGAAGCGTAGCCGAGCAGAGCTATATTTAGTTTTCTCCTAAATATGTAACGGAACATATTGACACCTGTTGTTGAACGAGTCTGTCAGGAAGTTCTGATCTTCACACTCGGGCTTCAGTTTCGGAGCTGCTGCTGCTGCTGCTGTGGGGTTGAGCGATCATAATCTGCAGCAGGCAATCTGGAAAACAGTGGGGGATGTAAAAGCAGTGGAGAAGCAACCATCGATGACATCCTTCTTGCGGGAAAAATTTGTGGATTCATAGAAAGGTGGTGGTGGTGGTGGTGGTGGTTGTGGGAGGGTGGAGAGGGGATCGCGACTGTCGCGTCCCGGATCTTTTCCGCTCGGCTCTGCACGACTCGGAAAATGACTCATCGGAGTCATTTTCTCAATCAGCGGAACTCTTGAACTCCTGCAGAGGCAGCAACAGGGTTTCCCTGCAGAAGTTGCAGCTGCATTTGGAGAAGAATAATATCAAGCTTTCTGTATGTTTTTCTTTTTTGGTTGTGGGGGTGGAGGGTGGAGGGTTTGTTTATTGTTTTTTGGTTTTTTTTGTTAATCTGTGCCGTTATCAGGTTTTGGATGTGGGAGGGGCTTCACTGGGAGGAGGTGATATCACCGCTCCGTGTCCTCAGTGATGTTTCTATCCCACCAGTCAAATCTGATCAAGCTCCAGTTTAGAAGGGTGAACACGAGCACCAGCTCGTTTTTAGCTGTTGTCCTGGTGATTGTCGTCACCCCACAGAAATACAGCGTGTCACATAACACGAATAGAAGAAGAAGTTTTTACTTTTTCCCCTGTTCCAGTAAATCTTGATTTTAATTTCCCGCAGACATTCTGAATTTCAGACACTTTATTTTGTCTATTGTGCGCTTGCACAGCTTCTTATTTTCACATTTTTTAAAGTACACGTCCTCCTTCAGCCACTGAGACTCTTTTTCATTTGTGGGGTTCTCGACTTTTTTCTGGAACTTTCCTGGGAACCTCTCGGCAACGGCTGCGACTTTTGTTTTTGCTTTGTTTTTGCCAAAAGCAGACCCGTCTGGGGGCAAAGTTTCTTTTTCTGTTTTTTTTTTTTCAAAAAAAAAAAGGCATAAATGTACCACAAAGATTCTGAGTGTAGATACACATGCCACAAAACACAGACAGAGAATTAAAAAAAAAAAAAACTACATTCAAGGCTGGCTGACGTCAGGAAGTCTCGCAGCTCTGATCAGCATCCCAGCGTCTGCCTTCACTCATTCAGCGGCTTTATCAGTGTCCTTCACACACACACACACACACACACACACACACACACACACACACACACACATAGACACACTCAGTCATCGGTGAAGCATCAGATAATGACAGGAGATAGACGAAGAGAAGAGTCCTGCTGAGGGAAGAGATGCAGAAAAAACACAGGGTGTCAGTGGGAGGTGTGTGTGTGTGTGTCAGGGGTGGGGGGAGGGATTAGGGGTTGCGGCTAAAGAAAACAGAAGTGGTTTTCACACATTAGTCTTCAGTACACAAGACAAACACACAAAGAAAACACGGGGGACTTTCACACGTTAACCAGCCTGGCGGAAAACGCAGCCTAAAAGCTCGTTTAAAGGGACGTTCCGCCGCGGGGAGACGCAGAAAAAAAATAAAAACTCCCACCACAGTGGGCAGACACATCCAGCGTGACCCCGTGTTTGAGGGAGAAACACTAACCTCAGGTTATGAAGAGTGAGAGTGGGCGGAGCCTGATGAGACGGAGGGTCCTGCGTGGCTGCCTGCCGTCTTTAATTATCACCTGTGTTTTTTCAAAGGAGATTTCAGGATCTCGAGAGAAAACACAGTCTCAGACACCCCCTGAGACCCCCCCAACCCCCCTACCCCGGCCCCCCACCCCCCACTGATATTCCAAACACACTACTGCTCACCTTTAAACGGGCTGACTGACAGCTTGATACCGGGACCTGCAGGATGAGTTGTTTGTCAAAGCCTCGGCTGAGAAACTTTCATGTCTGAGCCGCTTCTTATTTATTGATGAAGACAAAACATCTCCCCACCAGGAAGCAGCGCGACGGCCGCGACGCCGACCACTTTGTCTCGGGACTATTTGTGACGCTCGGAATTCATTCATACTGACTCGCACTTACTTACCCGCCGCTATCCACCGTGTCGGCTGAACGCCTGGAAAGCAAAGATTCTGCTCGGCGGCAGCGGCGGCGGCACAGCATTATGTTTTTCGGTTTCAAATGGCGCGCCGCTCTAATGGCCCAAAAGGCGATTACACCGAAGCCGGAAAGAGAAAACACTGCAGAAAAACGAGGAGTGATGCAGATTTTTTAAAAAGTGAAAATCCAAAACCCTCGAGCTGAATGGTTTGTAAATAAGTGCCTTGAATCAATGATTCATCAGAAGGATCTTATTACTGTCGCACTGGAGATTTTTCTTTTAGCCCGCTGTTTATTGGGGGATTTGGGGCCGTATTCCCAAGCTTCCCAAGGTGATAAATTTCCTGATGCACCAACTTGGCCTCCCTGGCGTCATAACAACTGAAGATGAAGAATGCCTTAATTTATTGGCAAATTTGTATGGTACAACAGCCTATGAAGTGTAAAGAGAAGAATTAAAAATGAATTAAGAAGAAATAAAGAAATACAATGTACTGTATAAAGCAACTTCTGAAAACCATGTGTGTGATGGTTAATAGAAAAAGTCTCTCCTAACTTAACTTTTGCTACAACTCAAAATGTGGAAAACCTCAGGCCGAGTTATTGGTCAAACACCATCTACACTCACTGCAGCCTGTTGGCGTTTTCATCCTCAAAGAATAAGAATGAAAATAAAAAAAAGCAAATACAACCCAGCACACAAAAATGATCCGCGCTTAAGAGAAGAGCTGTGTTGTTGTTGTTTTTTTCTTTTTTTTTTCCAAGAATGAGCGAGATGATTGGTATTCATAACAAGGAGCCGCCGGCAAACGGCTTCCCGAGCAGGAGGAACGTGTCAGCAGGCGCCGGGACTCGGCAGCTTCCACTCAATCAATTGGGTAAAAAATTTACATCTAGTTAAGCGAAACGCATTTGGATTTGGGGGGGGGGTAGGAGGGAGCCCTTCAGGTTTGGACTGGATTGGGGGAAAAAAAGAAGGAGAAAACAAACGAGGCTCCTGCGGAAAGTCAGTTTCCTTTAAAGGTGTTGTCGTCTCCTGAAGTGCGGCAGCGATTGAAAAAGAATGAAAAATACTGAGAAGTGTAAACGAAACGGCGTGCATGCGGTTCAAAGAATGAAACACTTTGCTGTCCCGCCCTCCCCCCAAAAAATGAAAAAAATAAAAACCACCACCATCCTCCCCAGTGACTGACGACCAGATGCAAATCGGCCCCAGATGGCATTTTCTCCAGCGCAGCAGCAGCAGCAGCAGCAGCAGCAGCAGCAGCAGCAGCAGCATGAAAACATTTGCGGACGTGTTGGAGGGAAAAATGTGTTTTTGCTTTTTTTTTATTTTCACCGATTTGTTAGTTAAGAGTCTTTTTTGGTGTTGGACTGTCAGAGATTCCAGCCGGGCCCCTTCGCTCCTTCACTCAAGACAAAGACCGTTGTTATGCCCGACACGAGCGAACGCAGAGAGAAGGAGCCATGCCGAAATTGAGAAGCTTATTATTTAATGTCTGAAAAGTGTGAGACGGTTTTTGGCATTTTGATTTTGGTTTTTTTTTTGGGTTTCTTAGTGTTTTCGCTCACCAGCAGTTTCCCAACTTATGCCGCCTCTTTTGTTTCTGCCGGATATGCGGTTTGTAGTATTGCAGAAGAGGGAGTGCAGTGGAGTTCAGTGGGTGTTTTGTCGATTCAGAGACTCTGACCAGGACCTCAGGACATTCATCAGCACCTTCAGCTTCCAGTTTTCTCATCCTCCTCCATCCTTTCTTTTTGTCAATTGCTAATTTCTATTGAGCAAAGATCCAAATTGCTCACATCGACCAAACTCGACGGGCGCTAGTTGGCGCTAAATGCTGCCAAATCGGAGTTAATCAGGATCTCTGGCTGGTGGATTCATCAGGACTCTGCCAGGCGACGCTTCACCGGTTACAGCGCTCAGCCTTCCTGCAAAAGTTCCTTCAAACCTCATTATGCTGAAGGCCACCAGCTTTAAACTGGACAAAAAATAGGTCTGCAGCTATTAAGGTTTTATCAAGAGCTTTCTCAGAATTGGAGAAGTGACCAAGAGCTTCTCCTCCCTCCTGCCAAGACATTCAGTGGAGACATTTCCAAACAGGAGCCTGCTGGAAGGGTCCTGAGTCCTGGTCTTGGCCATGAAAATCTGCAGGAGGAAGTGAAAAGTGTTGCAGGTGATTGAAACCTCTAGCCGTGGGGTAGGAATGACTTGACTGATTGATTGATATTGATCATTCTGTATTTTATTGATGTATTTAATGAGATCAGGAACTTCTTTCAGTCAGTTGACCCGGACTGCTGTCCGTGGTGGAACCTTGGATGTTGGAAAGTGTCGTTGTCATCTGAAAGGCTGCTTTCAGCTGAGCGCTGTTTGCCTTGCACACCATCGCTGCAGCCACTCTGAAGCACTATTAGCGATAAGAAGAAAAGTGGCCGGGATGTTGGAATGAGAGACCAAAGCAAAACTCCACATGTGCACAAACCTTTGGCTGCAGCGTCGCGCTGGTGAGTTTCTGGTCACAAGACTGGAGACTGAATGTGAATGAATCCCAGCTAGCGGAGCAGGACAGAAAATGCTTCTAATTGAAAAGGATCATTGAATGGAATTTGGTGTGATTAATTGCAGGGCGTTTGCAATTTAGACTGTTTATTTAGTTTTGTGTGCGCATATTTTTCTTCCAGTTGCAGATAATTGCATGACAAAATGTTTGACCTGCTGCTGAAGTGACGACTTAAATTCTGTGTTTACCAATTAGGATAATTAAAAACAAAATCCACAACATATTCAATTATTCCGTGATAATTGAATGTCCATCTGCTTGTTGTTAATTTTCTTACCAACTTGTTTATCTTTTAGTTTGCGCCTAAAATTTTTTAATTGGCTTTTTTAAAAAAAACCAAAAACATAAAGTTCCATCTGCTTTTTGCCAACACCATCCTCCATTCCTGTATATGTACTTGGCAGCGAGCTGTGAATCTCCAGTCAACAACAACAACAACAACAACAAGTCCTTCCTCTTTACTTCTTTGTACTGTCTCTTCTAGCATGCTCTCGCTGCAGAAGAGTCGGTGGGGGGTGCGGGGTGGGGGCGGGGATGGTAGAGAAGCCCGCCACTCAGCCCTCGGCCCCTTCATGCGGACGCCGCCTCCGCCACATGAAGAGGAGGCTAATGCTGAGAGTCAGGCCTCTGATTAAATGGGCCTGGAGTGGAGCGCGAACTAACGTTTAGCATGATGCGGCTGATTAGAGCGCCGGCCGAGGAGGCCGTGATTGCTATGCAGCTCCAGCTCGCCGCCTCCACCGCCAGGCGCACAAGGCCGCCCTCTGTTCTGCACCACTCCTCCCTCTCCAGTCCCTCCGTCCCTCAGACCCAGGCTCTCTCTCTCCCTCTGTCTCTCTCTGTCTCTCTCTGTGATTCCATTACCCCTAGAATTGTGCATAACATAAATATTGCAATAACAACTGGTCATGGAAACCCCTAAACTTGGAAAAACCTCTCAAATATGGCTTAAAGGTTTTGACGCTCTCATGAGGTGGTTTTTCAGACGTATCGATATAGAGCTATATTGCAAAAGTGTCATGTTTGGACGGAGGAGGAGACAGAATATTTTTTGACCAGTAATCCAAGAGAAAAATATAACGACCATTCTCAACATTGAAACTCAGATTGCTACAAAGAATTTTGTACCTCCATCCTTCCTCAAAGTGGGGTCTCGCGGAACTGGATTTGACAAGAATTACAGTTTATGCGCTTCACACCATTCAATGGAAACACCTGCAAATCGCAATTGTACTAAGTTGAAATTTTAGAAATCTCACTTTTATTTTGCAAAAAACTGTAATGGAAATGCAGCTCCTCTCTCTCTCTCTCTCTCTCTCTCTCTCTCTCTCTCTCTCCCTCTGTCACTCTGATTTGTTTTTCCTCTTTTTTTCCCCTCTCTCTCCCCCCTCTCCATGGGAGGGGGCGGTGGTTATTTTTCTTTCCCATCTCCCAGCCAACCTTGTTTGTGTTTTCTCAGACTGTTTCTTTATTTCCAGGGAAGGGGCTAAGGGGGGTCTTAGGAGTCCCGGCCTCATCCAACCCGGAATAAAGAGAATACGGACGGAGCTCTTCTTCCCTCGTCGCAGCTTCGCCAGCGTCACGTCTCAGTTTTTCAAGGCGTTTCCCAGTTTCTCTATCTGGCTCAAATTTCATGAGCTCAGCTACCACAGCCCGAGAAATCTGAAAATTCTGAAAATGATTATTGCAGACGGGGCGATAATCCCAGAAGCTGCTGACTTTCCGCTCCTCAATTACAACTCCGTGAAATGGAAGGAAGGAAGCAAAGAAACGAGAGGAGAGAGAAGGGAAAAAAAAAAGTTGTGGCCAAAATAGAAGAAAGAGAAGCTGGTGAAGGAGTAACTGAGGAAAGGAGCGTGTGCCCCAGTCATTTCATCCCCGTAAAGCCCCTGGTATCCTTCAGGTTCAAGCTAAAACAAACACTCGTGCCCTTAAAAGCCCCGTCCATAATCCCTGTGTAATCACCCAGGCAGCCTCACCACACAAAACCAAAACACAGGAGTGAAGACAGAGATCCACCAGCGCGCACGCTTGTGTGTGTGTGTGTGTGTTTTGTTTAAAATAACTTGGCTGCATTCCACATCAAAGGCACAGCACCGGAGCCAGTATATTTATCCCAACATTAGATGCTGTTTGAAAGTGGGTTTCAATCAGCGGTGCCGAATCAAAGGGAGATTGGGTGGCGTGTTGTCAGAAGCGCGTCGAGTTAGGCCCGACTTACTAAGGCTTTATTTTCCAGCGTTTGGAGAAACTCAAGCGTTGATTGGATCACGTCACGGCGGGGGCTTTCAATCTTTCTTTTTTTTTGTGGCCGCTTGTGAGGCAGGACTCTGCTGTGAATGTCATTTGAATGAGTTAAGGGAGGTTGGCGAGTAGCTGTGATGATGTAAAAATGTGATACAACTCGATAAAAAAGGGAGGATCAACACAAGGCTGTGTTGGCCTGCAGGCCTTCCACACATCAGCCAAGTGATGGGGTAGAAGGACAGATCGGAGAACCGTCCTCATTCCGCGGAGGTGATCAGATTTTTGGGAATCTGCCTCCCCAGCATGAGGTGGCGCTGTGCTCTCATTTGAACAACTGGGGCACTACGATGTATAACCCGGGCCGGAAGTTTTTGTGGGACCTTTTTGAATGAACTGCTGTTCCTTGTCTGCGAAGTCAAGAATATGAAGCTCCTGGAGCTGTCGGAGCATAAACCGCATTTCTTTGTCGGGTCCAAAGGTGGCGCTTTGCTAGTTCTCGAAGACCCGACGGTGATCGTCAGGACAACAGCGCTGCATTTTCCAATCCCAACCAGATAGCTCCGAATTCATGGCAGGGAGAAGTCGGAGAACGATGGAATAGTCTGGGAATCTTTCTCCGATTTCACTGGTTTCCAGTCGGATTGGAGGCGTTTTAGTGCATTTTTAAAACTCTAATCATCATCGTCATTGGAGCGAGACAAGACTCTGATTACCTAGAGTGCGTGGACACTCGCTGTCTGATCTGAGCATACCACAGCCAGACCTCCGTCCCAACTCCCCAGTGTTTCTCCCCAGGGTTGGAGCTTTATGATTCTACCCACATGGAACAACCAACCAACCAATAGGGGGAGCCAACAGAACAAACAGTGCGATGGAGAAAAGTCATTAACCAAGTGACGGATGGACGGACGTGTGACCCGCACGCCTCTGCGTTTTACCCCCTGAACCCGAGCTGAAGTGATTGAAGCAGACAGAGAAAAAGAATCTCTTCTTTTCCAGCGTGTTGAAAAAGGGAGGACGTTGTTGCTGCATCAGAAGGTGAACATCACTCAGTGGGTTTTATGTGTTTCCGGTTGCGAACGATGGCACTTGGAACCGTTGGAAATGGTTTCATTCGTCTCGTGTCCAATCAGGGAGAGACATTAAGGCGATCAGTCTGGAGCCTCACGCAACCATATGCACCTTTTTTGCAACTTCATAACAATAAAACAAGTCCGTTATTGCCGGTAGTTGCTGCTTACCCTTGAGAGTTGACACCATAAAGGTGAAAAATATTTTAAAATATCACAAATTTCCTTCTCGTGTCTCCTCTCTTCCAAGCAGCTCCAGGACATTTCCTTGAATTCAGATTGATTTTTTTTTTTTTTCTTTTATCCCCCTCCCTCCCGGGGCTAATCTTCTTGTTTGCCCTCCCTTTGGTACAAGCCCAGGTTTGTGTGCGAGCGTCCTGTGTGTGGCCCCTCGGCTCACTGTGGATATTCCCCTTTTACCGTTTTGGGGCTTTGTGGGTCAGCGTGTTCAGCGTCAGACTCGTCTCTCGACCTCTCCGAGGTGCCGCCTCGCCTCGGCCGGGATGTTTACAGCAGGAGGCAGCGCTCACTGTGGCCGCCACACTGGAGCGACGCTCTGCTGCTCTGCAATGCATCAGCGTTTTTTTGGGTTTTTTTTTTCCTGCGGTGACACAGAATGTAAACGCAGCGCAGAGCGGGCCGAGCGAGATCAGTCACCTCGGGGAGTTTTGAAGTACTGCCCTTCCTGTGGGAAGAGTGCGCACACAAAAATCATGCTAACAGCAAGAGTACAGTCATTGAAAGTGTTCAGTGATCCGGTGTGTAAAATTTGGCTTAATTTATGATTTCTACATTGGTAAAAGCTTAACATACACCCTAAAAATATATAAATAAAAGTGTAGACTCATAGTACAATTAAAGTAATTTGGTGTTCCTACCCTTAGAACGGTTCTTGTATGTATATAAGAATGTAAATATCGCAATGGTCATGCCCCCAGTTAGCTGTCGTCTTGCACCGCCATATTTCCAAGGAAGCCTGTTGTGGACAATCCAGCTGCCTGACTGCGCGTTTCAAATTTAGGGTGAACGCTCACATCCCCAAATGAACCAACGAAGAAGAAGAAAGAAGAAGGAAGAACCTTTTAACAAAGATTCAGAAATGGCGCCTCTTCTTAGAACGTTACAGTCTATCAGCTGGTGTCGTCGTGTGTTTCTCCGGCCTTCCTTGAGTCAACACTGCACAACGCTGGCACCTGACCGGTTAGCAAAGGGTGAGCGAGCGCCTGTCAAAGCAGCAGCAGCAGCAGGCAGAATTAAAGATGTATGAGGAGGAGGAGGTGCGGCGGCACAACTTATCGCCTTTTAAACAAACATCTGCGCCAAGCAGACTACGACGACGACGACGGCTGCTGAAAAATTGATACCGACAAGGCGGCGTTGATGAGCATCGATTTGCTTGATGAGCTGTAAGTTAAGGAGACGAGCCTGGCGGTAAAAATGACCTCAGTCTTATGGAATTCAAATGTCCACGAAGCCGTAGATAACTTCAGAGCGGTGAAAATGAAGGGTGTTTCTAGACGACAGACTGACAGCTTTGCTGGATGGAGCGCAGGCTGACTGACATCCTGCGGAATCTCGACAGTGACGTGCAGAAGAACGACACAACAGTCCTTGGCACTGACTGCATAGTCGTCAAACTGCCTTTTTTTTTTTTTTTTTTTTAATTTACATCTAAATTTAAAAGGCACCAGACGTTGGATAACTGACCCCTGCCCCACAGTACCCAATCCTTCAGACTGACTTCCAACTGATATTACAAAACCCAATGAGGCATCAGAAGTGAAGAAGACCAGAAAATGGGGGTATTTTTTCCGTCTAAATGATAGCTGCTCATTTACATGGTGCATTAAGTGACCGTGCATGTTAAACCAGGATAATCTGCTTCCAACCATGGCAACACCATGCGACCCAAATCTGCTGTATAGCAACAGGTTACCATCAATAATGGAGGTTACTGCAACTGTGTGCTTGAATTATTGTAATAAAAGACAATAAAATTGTCTGTGCTGTGTAAAGTCAATAAAGCAAGAATCCCCTGAATCTCCAAAAAACTATATAGAAAAAAAACAAAAAACATCTTTGAATGGACGCTGGTTCTCCTGGAGTACAAATTGATCCAAGCATCAGTTGTAGTTGTGAGTAATTCAGTGATTCTTTATGATTCATGATGTGTGTGTTCACTTGCCATTGCTAGAGGAAAAGTGTGTGTATATACATATATATACGTGTATATATATCCATACATATACATGACCACAGTGTGTAGATGTCCATTCCATATATAGAAAGAAATACCACGATCACATCTGACAACCTGCCCTTTACCTTAATCTAATTATGTCCGTTTTCGACAGAGGTAATAGAAGCTCTCTGAATGTGATAATGAGGAAATGATCATGTGGTGCTGGCCGCTTAAATGAAAGCCCTGTCGCTGCCGCCGCCGCCGTCGCCCTCACAAATGAGCACTCCATCAAGAGCTTTTCAAACCCCAGCTTTAAGTGCTGTGAAATACACTCAGACAAGTTCAAAAAGGAGAGCGCCCAACTCTGAGTTGTTGAGAGGTGACATCAGACTTTGCTGCCTTCTTCTTCTTCTTCTTTTTTTTTATTCCGTGACTGTCCTGTTACACACATACAATCACACACCATGCGTGCTGAGCTGCAGTTGGGCCAGTTCGCAGTGAGAGGTCTGAGGGCTGGCGGCGGAACTGCCCCAGCACCAAACAACACGACACAACAAAAAAAAGAGAGATAATACATGCACAAATGCGTTGGAATCTGTTTTTGCCAGTTTTTCCTGATTTACAAACAGTGCGGTCGCTTAAAGTCACCAAGACACAAACTTCCACCGGTTGGAAGAGAATGCCTGGGCTTAAAATAGGTATTTATGTTTGGGTTTGTGCCTTGTAATCGTGGTTACAGTGATGATGATTTGAGCAAAGTTCAAGAAAAATGTTTCTGGGTTTCTTTTTCTTTTTCATTTTTTTGAGAAAGGAAGTGGTGCTAGAGTTTCCCCAACCGTCAGCCAAAGGGCTACGAGTTCAGATTAAAATCTGAGCATTTGGCAGATTTTACCATTTGGAAACTTGAAAAGCTGTTGACGTTTGGGCTAATTTGGCCAAGTCTAAAAGAGATGGTTTGCCCAAAGTTCCACCCGATTCCTGCTCACGCCAAGTCCATCCAGTGTCAGATATAGTCCACACATTTTTTTTCCATATACATAATAATCCTCCCTTGTTCAACCATACTTAACTTCCAACCTAAAAGTGCAATTTGGGAAAATAATGTTCCACAATTACTCTTTTTCTAATCATTATTATTATTATTATTTATTTTGTCGACAGGAAATTACAGGCTTTTAACAAGTCCACAATTTGCAGTGCGGTCATTTGAGAAGCCTGTGATTATTCCATTCGATGCCTCCGACTGATTCAGACTTTTTGCTCCTCCGGCTGACGTGGAGAAAAAGTTTTGTGGCGGCGGCGAATGTGCGAAAGAGAAGCTGGAATAACAGGGTCAGAGTTTTTTGACAAGGCAGCCGGCCGGACACACAAACGGCCGCAACACAACCTCGGCAGTGACACACACGGAGGCTTGTGTGTCTGTGCCGGGACACACGGTGGTAGACAGGATGGAGTCGACGTCCTGGATAAATACACGGACTGTTTTCCTTTTTTTAATCAAATGAAAGGCGAGACGTGAAGATGGAGCAGCTGTTTGAGCCGGCTGAGATCAGAGCCACTCTTCCTCTTATCTCATTGGCCAGGAGGGATTTTGAACGGTGCGCCCCGTCGGACAAACCGCCTCGGATAAATCAAGCGGCTGGAGTCCCCCCCCAGCACTCCCCAGCTCTGCCCTGCTATTGGCCGACTCCCTCGCTCTCAAGCTGCTCCCGGCCTGCAGTTGGAACGCCGCTCTCAGCCAATCGGGAAAGAGCAACTGTTGCTCACACTGAGAACCCCAGCCCACCCCGCCACCCCCCCCTACTTCTGCAGAGCTGCTGCTGCTGCGGTGGCAGTGGCTGTGACTGTGACTTGACAGGGTTTAGGCTGGACTGTCGTCTTTAGAAATACTTTATGGAGCGCTGCTGCCTTTCAAATACCAAGAAATAACAATTTCTTAAAATTATGTCCTTTTTCATTTTACGTTTTTTATGACTTGTTACTAGAGCAAAAGTGGACCACTTTGTTAATTTTTTGCCAGACATTGAGAGAAGTGTATTGTAATGTCACTGCAGCAGAGGCAACTCTTTAATCAATGAATTACCAGGGAGTTGTAAATCTCATTCGTCCACTTTTCTTTTTCATTGATTTGCAACAAGGAGAATGGCAACCAGCCGTTGACACAGCGCCACCAGCTGGCCCTCTTGATAGTCCAGGCCTCTCTTCTTCTTCTTCTTCTTCTTCTTCTTCTTCTTCTTCTTCTTCTTCTTCTTCTGCTCTTTGTCTCAGTCTACAATGTCTTTTTGGTCTGTTTGGCGCCCTTTGCCATCCTAAACACGCCGTGCAAGGTGAGATCGCTCGCTAGGTAGCTAGGTAGCTAAGACGTGTTTCTACGCTTTCGAGTGGAGCGTGTCGTTGTGAAAGGGTGACGGGCAGACAACCAAAGTAGGTGGGCGCACTGTCAGCGAGTGAACAAACTATTTTGAAATGTGGATTTAAAATTTCTTCACTTAAATCCACATATATGGCCATTTCCATAAATACTCTTTTCGACCATGACATTCTGCCACATTTGTACACGCCACGTTATACAGACAGCTTTGCGTGCCTTGCAGTGTGAGCGGCAGCCGCTTATTTCCCATGACCTGCTATTTTAAAAATAGCTCCCATAATAAAAAACACATCAACATTCGGTGTTTTTGTGTTGATACTGTATGGGATCGTATGTACGAGGAGGAAGCGAGGGAAGGAACTCCGTCTAGTTTCCAACGCCCTCCATCGGCAGCGACGTCTCTCTCTATCCCTCTCCCTCCCTCTCTTCCTCTCTCTCTCTCTCTCGCACACACACACACACACACACACACACACACACACACACACTGACTCCCTTTCCCCCTCCTCTCTCTCTCTCTCTCTCTCTCTCTCTCGCTCTCTCTCCCTCGCCGCTGCTGCCGCGCGCTGCTCCTGCTCCTCACTCGGCTTCCGAGGCTCGCGGAGGCAGGACGGATAAACGCCAGTGTCGGTGCCTGAGGAGGAAGAGGACGAAGAGGAGGCGGAGGATACGCTGATTTACGTCCTCACCCGCCGTGACTATCTGTCTTTTTTTCCCCCCCATCATCCTTCTCTACCTTCACTGCACAGCCTCGCGCAACCCTAATTCCCAACAACAACAACATCATCATCATCAGCAGCAGCAGCAGCAACTCTTCTCATCACTTCCACCTCGGAACCTTTGCCTAGGCGAGCCTGCATCTGCTGCCCCTACGTCCTCAGCAGTGGAACCAGCAGTCTGTCTGGGTCTGACTGGGTCTGACTGGGTTTGGACCTGGCTCTTATTCCCACCACCTCAACCCCGCCGTCACCTCTGTCCAAGCAGGCAGGCAAGGGCAGCAAGAACTGGGCTCCTGCCATCACTGGATGATTTGGACGTCTGATATCTGAGAAAAACAGAAGAAGAAGAAGAAGAAAAAAGAAAGAGAGAGAGAGAGAGAGAGAGAGAGAGAGAGAGAGAGAGAGAGAGAGAGAGAGAGAGATTATCACTGAGCCTTCGTCCCCGCGGTGAATATTTCCGAGGAGGGGGGGGATTTCTGCACACAAGAAAAGCTCTCCGCGCGGACTCTCTCGCGGCCAAGGTAAGCGCTTTTGCCCGTTTCCCTTCCTTCACGCGCCCCCCTCTTTCTTCTCGCGCAATTTGCGCCACTGTCACTGCCGTCAGTGCGTCTCGAACCGATTCTGGGTGCGTTTTTCCCCCTCCTTCCCTTCGTTGCCGCAGATCCAACGCGCGCGCGTTAACGACGCCGCGAGAGGGTGATGGAGCGCGTGAGCACGCGGGGCTCGAAAGTGCTGAGAAAAGGGGCTCCGCAAAAGTGGCTGCGCAGAGGCGACGGCGAAGGAACGGGCAGTGTGTGTGTGTGTGTGTGTGTGTGTGTGTGTGTGTGTGTGTGTGTTGGAACAGTGCGGACTTTTTATGCTTCACAGGATGACGGTTGGGATTTAAAGGGGAAAAAAACCCGCAATGGGCCCCCCCAGTCCTCTGTATATTTTTGCGCACGAGCGCCCGGCCACGTACGTACGAACGATCCCGCTTCTCTCCTCCTGCTGCTGCTGCTCCTGCGTGCGTCTGTGCGTGTGTGTGTGTGTGTGTGTGTGTGTGTGTGTGTGTGTGTGTGTGTGTGCGTGCGTGCGTGCGTGCGTGCTCGCGCGGCCAAATCCCGTTATTCCGTGAAGCGGGGCGCCATTCACGCAGTGAATCAGGAGACAGTGGACTACTTCTTGGCGCTGCGGGCTTCAGACTTGTACGTCGCTTATTTGGCTTCACTCGTGCTGGAAGCTGCAGTGTTTCCCCTCCTCTGTCTCCCAGTTTGGGTGTATTTCCCACACTTTTTGAACAATAATGTATTCCGCTCCCTTCACTTTCCCCCCCCGCCGTCCTCCCCCCTCGCCCCCCCCCCTCCCCCCTGCGGGCTGCTCTTTGCGGGCTTCATTACGGCTTTGTAGAATTAAGATCTAGAAGTGGGGAGAATCCCAGCGGAGCTCGCGCTCGGGTCGACTCAGCCGCTCGGTCCATCTGAATACTCGGGCGTCCTCGGCTCGCGCCGCCGGTGGAGCCGCATGAAAGCTTGCATGCAGATGACTTTCTGCCCCCGCAGGCTCGCCGGGCGCCTCTCAATTATAGGCAGATTGTTATTCAGGTTCTTTTTAAATTGTTGCGGACACGTCAGCCGGGGATGTCCAGCTGCTGCTGGTGCGTCCCGGGTTTGCCTTTGGATTGTTTGGTGTGGATTTCTGGATTATACATTTTTTTTGTGTGTGGATTTGATTTATGTATGTATTTGTAGCGGTGTCGGGCAGGTGAGGGGAGCCGGGGGACGGTGCGGGGCTGCGGGAGTCGTTGGTATTCACGCCGCAGCCTGAGATCGCTGCTCTCCAGCGAGCAATAATCTCTCTGCCTCCCTTCCGTCTCCCACACTGTTGCGCCGTGGAATTCTCCCCTCGAGCCCCCCCACCCGGCCCTCTTTTACCCACCTTCCTCCAGTTTTTTTTGCGTTTCCATCCATCCATCCTTCCATCCTTCCATCCATCCATCCATCCATCCATCCATCTCTTCTCAGTCTCTCACAGCTAGGCTCTCTCTCTCTGTCTTGTGGGAGCCATTGAGAAAATCATTTGCTGTTCCTGTGTTTTATTCGATAGTGGTCGAGGGTGAGTGTGTGTCAGGTGTGTGTGTGTGTGTGTGTGGTGGGGGGGGTAGGGGGGTATCACCGGCCAGGCTTGGCCGTGCTGTTTCTTTAGACAGCCAGAAAATTGTTTCAAAAAAAATCAAATGATTCGTGGTGCACAGTGTTGAAACGGTCATGTGACTTCCTGCCACATCAGTCGGGATGAAGCGACACTCTCGCCGACGTTGCAACGGTGCCGTCGTGGCTCCCCCCCACCCTCCTCCAGCTCTACATCCCCCATATCATGCGGTCACTGTGTCCAGCAGACTGTTTATGCCTTTTTACTGATCGGCCAGGAAAAAGAACGTAATCCCCCCCCCCTTCGTTCTATTCCTTCTCTCTCTCTTTCTCTCTCTCCCCGGCCGCTGTGAGTTTACGTTGCGGCAGCTCAGCGGCCGCTGAAAAGACTCATCAGACGGAGGAGTCTTCGTTTAACATCAAAGCTGCCTCACTGTGACTCCACAAAAAGAGCTTTGTATCGGGTCTTTTTTTGTTGCAAGCAGCGTCACGGCAGGAGTATGATTTATGCTTGTTGATGGTTGCCCACCTCCCACCTCCCCCCACCTCCTCCCCCCGCCACCACTTTTTAGCTCAAGTATCTCTCTGGCTCTGGACTCTCGAGGGCCTCGGGGGCTCCATCAGCTCGGCTTTTTGTCTCTTTTCTGCCACTTTGAGCGGAAACAGGAAGCGCTGCCGCCAAAAACGTCTCGAAAGGAACGCAGCCCCACTTTTCCTTCAGCTCGCCAAAATTACAGTTTCATGATGTGGTGGCGGCAGCAGCGAGGGGGATGGTGATTGCGCACCTTCAGAAAAAACACACAAGAAAATTAAAATTCCTGCAACTTTGTGCTGAAATGAGGCTGAGGCGACTCGGACGATCACGTACGGAAAACGCTGCTGCTGCTGCTGTTCCTGCTGCTGCTGCTGCTCCTCCTGCTCCTGCTCACTCCCACAGATATAATTAAACCTGCAGCCGCGTCTTCCTTAAGCATTGTTTGAAAAGACACAACTAGGCCAGCCACCGCCACCGCCGCTGCTGCTACTGCTACTGCTGCTGCATTCAAATCAAGCCGCTGGCTCTAATCAAGGTTCACTCAGCTGCTGCTGCTGCTGCTGCCGCTGCTGCTGTAGTGAGATGTTTTCTTTTTAGACGCTGCTCACCTGATTCCAATCTCAACATCCTGGTCTTCTCTGGCGACAGGCCTGCAGCCGCAGGGAGTAGTGGTGGGGGGGTGCAGTCACTTGGTGTCAGAATGAAGCGTCTTCTTCTTCTTCTTCTTCTTCTTCTTCTTCTTCTTCTTCAGATGATTTCAGTGGATTCAGTGTCATGACCACTGTATGTATTCCTGCGCCCTCCTGTGTCGCCCCTCCGGCCCCCGGGCAGCTTAATGCTTCTCATCCATTAACTTTGCAGACAAAACAAACGGCAGCGATGTGCTGATGTAGATTCTGGCTCGCATAAAAGATTCATACAGCCGCCGCGATGATGATGATGATGATGATGATGATGATGAACTTATTCACTGGCTTTTACTGCAAGTCTTAACTCCGCCACTCCCACCCTTTCTGGAAGATCTGGAAGGCCTGAGTTTAGTTGGTTTACTATCTAAACCCCCCCCACACACACACACACACACACACACACACACTTTTTTCATTTTTATTCCTCATTCTTCCTTTCTGCAGAGTTTAAAACCCTCCAGGACGAGCAAAAGGCAGCGAGATAGAGGGATTCATTTATTACACTGTAATCATTCTGTTTATATTTAATTACATGCCAGCAGCTGGTGGTGGGGGACTATGAGGGGGTGAGGACAGACAGAGAGAGATGGACGGACGGACGGAGTGAGGGACGGAGTGAGGGAGGAAGGGAGGGAGGGAGGGGGAGGCAGACCTTCCCGAGGTGACGACAGAGGGAGCTGTTGGGCTTCGCTGCAGCCTCGCCGGCTCCGCTCTACCCCCCCACCCCACCCACCCCCACCCCTCCGTTCTTCTCTTCCTTTCTAATTCTTTCTAAACTGCTCCGTCACTCTCTCTCTTTCTCTCTTTCTCTCTTCCTGCGTCGTCGCCGTCGCTCTTCTTCTTCTTCTTCTTCTTCTTCTTCCCCTTCGTCTTTTTTTCTCCCATCCCTGAGAAGACGGCCAGTCAGGAGGTAGTTAGGCTCCCCCAGGGATGGGGGATTCAATCTGCACGCCTCACACACACACACACACACACACACACACACACACACACACACACTCGGACAAGTCGGCTCTGTCTGGATAAGTATGTCCACTGTGACTGGCTTCTGTTACCTCCAGATTCACATTACCTCCTGGTGAGAGAGAAAGAGGCCGGCTGGAGCCTGCAGGGGGGTGGGGGTGATTTAGGAAGGGGAGGGGCAGGGGTGCTGTTCTTCGTCTCACCCCCTGACATGCACACTATTTTCCAGCCTGCTTTCCGCAAATCTTCTGCTCGGTGAGTTTGGTAGTCGTGAGTTTAAAGGTTCTGCAAAACTCACTTTGCTGGTTTTTCCCCATCGTCATCATCATCATCTTCATCGTCAGATCATCGCCGATCAGCCCTTTGTGATGTCACAAATGGAATGACACTGGAACAACACCTCCCCCGACGTCGGTGACCATACCCGCTGCACAGGAAGCTGTGAAAAGAGTAATTTGAGCCCTCTGAGTTTTTTCCTCCTCTTTTGTGTTTGTATTCACGCGGCTCGGTCGCAGGTAGACGATGAAGTGATTTGCAGTTTCCTGCGGCGCAGCGATGGGATTATAACTCTAATCTCCGGCCTCGGCCCGATTAAATGACAGAGTCAGTAATTAGTGTTGCTGACCTCTAATCTTTTTTCACTTGCCCTCAACAGGGGGGTGGGAGAAAAAAGAGCAGAGGACGGACGAGGGAGCGCGGCTGATTTGTATGCGTGTGACGAGGAGGCGGGGGGGAAGGGGGGGTGGGGGGGTGGAGTGATTTCCTGGCTTTTCCGAGGGCGCGTGGGGGGAATTTCAGGGAGCGCAGGTGGTTCGCCGCTGTTGACACAGTTTCCCCTGGTTTCCTCTCCGCTTCAGGCAAGAGGCTGCTGTGTTTCAGACTCGTTGGGCGTGTGCCCAGCTGGTTTCACTTAGGAGCTCCGTCGCAGAAAACCTGGCAGGAGTCTAAACAAGCGAAGTTTGGGATTTAACGACGGCTCAGCACCTGCATTTTAACTTTTTGAAATCCCGTTTGGTCGTCGAACAGAGTTGGTTTGGCATTCCTGAAAGGGTCGGCTTTATGATTTGTGGCCCGGCAGTGAGCCACCGTCCGGGGCCTCAACCACAATCTGAGTCCCAGGGTGTTTGGAAGAGTTGTTGCCTTCTGGGATTTAAGAAAGACGGGAAACAGAAATATCAAAGGCCTTTTTTTTTTTCAAAACTTGTGTCGTCGGAGTCACTTTAATGAGATACGGTAGATGGATAGATAAGTACTTTATTTATCCCAAAGGAAATTCAGTTTCTCAGCTGCACAGTCATTTATCAGAAAATCTGTTCATAAAACAGTGCATAGAGAACAAGAGAATAATTAAGAATAAAGAAGAATTTGAGGTAATAAATAGTAACCCTAAGAGTCTCTCCAGTTGGAGCTGAAGGTTCTCACAGACGGCAGAAGCTCCTACGCTTGTTCTCCTCATCCCCCGGGCGACCTCACTCGACCGCGCGCGTGGTTGGTTGCAGAAGGAGGGGTGTATGTGGGGGTTTGATCAATGTTGATCCAGGATTAATGGCTGATTCCATCGATCGGCTCATTGATGATCAGAACGCGGCGTTGACGGCCGCATTGATCCAGACAGAATGAGAATCGATCGCTCAAGACAGACGGCCGTGCTGATTGAGGAACCCACCGTCTGTGTGTGTGTGTGTGTGTGTGTGTGTGTGTGTGTGTGTGTGTGTGTTGTTTTCCTTGTCCGTGTTCAGCATGAACGCAAATGCAATGGCCATGTGATTTTGCAGGTGCGTATTTTGTGTTTGTGCGTGTGTGTGTGCGCGTGTGTGTGTGTGTGTGCAGCATTATAATCCACAGTAATTTGTTTCCTGTGACGGCCGTGCGGTTCAGTCAGGTGGGCCGCGGCGTCTCGTGACGGCGCTCACATGACGGCCAGAGACAAGCGAGTTGTTTTATTCCGGCCAATCGCAGTCGCTCAATAGAGCAATTTCATGAGAGAGAGAGAGAGACAACTGTGTGTGTGTGTGTGTGTGTGTGAGAGTGAGGAGGAGGGGGAGCAGGAGGAGGAGGAGGAGGAGGTCAAGAGCAGAATTCATCTGACATGAGCAGGAGGTTCCCGCTGTGTTCTCCCGTCAGTCTGCTCGGAAAAAAAGAACATTCCACAATTGGAATGTCGGTTGTTTTTGTGCTCTAATTAATGATTCACAACCGAGAAGTTCTTGATTTGACAGATTGGACTTGATTTGAGAAGGCACAAGGAATAAAGTCTGAGAAAAAAAGAAATAAGAGGAGGAGGAGGAGGAGGAGGAGGAGGAGGAGTACAAGGTGGGGAAGGAGAAGCTGGAGTTCCAGCAGCTTGAGGGTCAAGGAGAGATTTAATGAGTCGTTGCTTCTCATCATTTAGAATGATAATTAACCGTGTGTGTGTGTGTGTGTGTGTGTGTGTGTGTGTGTGTGTTGGAAGACGGAGGGAGATGACATGTTCTCTTTGCTTGACTCGTGGCTGTCGAAGCCGCTCTCAGCCGCCTCACCTCTGCTGTAATTATCTCCTCGTTGGCCTCCAAACCAGCGGACGGACAGAATGACGAACGTCTGCATTAAGTCGGATCAGAGAGCGACGCCCCCTCGTTCCTCTTCTTCCGGTGCGCGTCTGAATAATCAGTTCACCGGAGACACTTTAATCGAACAGCAGCGGTGGGTTTTTTATATATATATATATATATATATATGTACATATTCCAAGGCGGACGAGGCCTCATTGATTATCGTTTCCCTCCACTTATCATCTTTATCATTTGCGAACTGACGTTTCGCTCTTCACCTCCTCACCCCCACCCCTCCCTCACCCGCTCCACCCCCACGCCCCTCCCTCCGCTCGGCCTCAGCTACTTGTCTGCAGGCGTCCCTGTCGCCGAGCTCTGTAATTAACGCGGCCACTTTAATTGCAGGGCCGACTTAATTCCGCTGATGGAAACTCGTCGGTAAAGGTGAACCCTGTGGTCAGGGGTGGAGGTGTTGGCGGGCGGGGTGGGGGGGCGACTCCTCCCCGGGGTGTGTTTATTGGCTGGGGGAAGTCGCGCATCTGTGTTTCAAAAAGGGCCTCAATATACACACAGTCTCTCCATTTATTTGTGGGTCTACTCTCGTTCCTGAAAATGATGATATGCTGCTGCTCCATTAAAGTCCATTGAAGCTGAACTTCAACGGACTTTAATGGAAGGAGACGCTACAGAAACATGAAAAGAAAACCTGTTCTGAGATCAGTTTCTGATTCTGAGCCAACTCACATCTGAGCCGAACAAATTCTAACTGCATTTTTAGACGACGAAATTTAAACACAACAACTTGACCGTTTATTTTTTTTTGGTCCTTTTTTTCATGGGAAGCTGAGCTTCCCCCGGGTTTAATGTTTGGATTGGGCGAGTAAAGAATTCTCAGAATCGCGTGTTTTTCCCTCGCTGGAGGCTTAAAGTTAAAGTAGCTTCAGAGCAGGTGGAAAAGGAATAAATGGGAACGCACACAACACACACACACACACACACACACACACACACACACACACACACACACACACACACACACGCATGCACGCAGCATTTTACTGGTCAGCCAAAACAGCACATGCTGCATAAAGCTTATCTGATTATGAGCAGGGTTAGATAGAGGACTCTGCTCTGTGACGCTGGATGAAAAGACTCACAGATAAACTGATAGCTGAGCTGAACGGTGGGCAGCGGCGGCGGACTTAAAATAAAAGCCCACAAAGCTGCGACCTTGGTGCACCCAGGAGGTCGTCTGACCCCCGCTGCCATTATTTGTCTTTGTTTTGTTTTCATTTGTGGGTGGTGGTGGTGGTGGTGGTGGTGGTGGAGGGGAGGGATGTCGTCGTCGTCGTCGGCGTCGTCGTCGCTGCTGCGTTTTTCAACGAGCAAACCGCGGCGGGAGTTTAATTAAATGACACAGTCGAGCAGAGAGGGACAGAAATAGTTTGCGTAATGAACGCGCCCAACATGTAGCTGCGAGGCAGCAGCCATGACAAATTGATATGATGTGTGGCGGCGCGGGGAGAGGGGGCGCTATTTATAAAGACGCTCCTCAACAGGAGGAAGTGGCCTGATGTTTGTTCATGTCTGTCAGTCTGAGGGTCGTCGTCTCCACGTTTGTCTTCACCTCTTTTTTTTTTTTTTGCTTCCAAATGTGGAGCTTAAATTGCTTCCAAAATAGACCAAAGGCGTTTCTTTAGTTTTATTTATTTATTTATTTATTTATTTTACGCCGTAGTTCAGCCCACTCTGATCTCTCGGCGGCAAATTGAGAAGAAAAACTGAAGAACTGGAGGCACCAGGGCAAAAGAGAACCTCTGCGCGTCTTCCTCGGGTTTTCACACACATGCACGCACACGCACACTCATACACACACACACACACACCGTCGTCGAGGCCTTGAGGTTTTTTTTCCTTGGACGTCTTTTTTCTCTTTTTTTCTCTCTTTGTCGGCGAGTGAGAGAGCGCGCAAGCAGAAGATCAGCGGCAAGATCTCGACACGCTGATGTAATGACGGCGTCCCCGACAGATGAAGGCTCAACCATGCACACACACACACACACACACACACACACACACACACACACTCACACAGAGAGAGACAAGGGGGAAAAAGCCTGTTTTCTTTTCTACTAGACAGAGCATCACTGCAGGCTTGACCTCTTTACCATAATAACCTCGTCCACCTCTCCTCCCTCCCTCCCTCTGTCTCTCGCTGTTTGTTTCTTTAACGGCTCACTGTCCCCCATAACCCCCCCCCGCCCATTCCCCTGACTCTCTCCCCATTCTCACCCCCTCGCCACACACACACACACACACACACACACTCTCTCTCTCTCTCCTGCTTCGCATCTTTTCCTCCGTTGCCTTGTTTTCTTCCTCCTTCGCTGGTCACGTGACTCGTTCTGACCCAAGTGCTGCTCCTTCGTTGGACGCTATTAATCTCACTTTCCTCCCACGGCTCCTCATCCTTGACTCTGACCATCCTTGATGCTGCGAGACTCTCAGAGCTTTTCATCTCTTCCTCCTCTTCCTCCTCTTCCTCCACCTGCGCCGACTCCTCTCTGCAGCCGCAGAAGCGTCAACCTTTTTTTTTTTTTTTTTTTACTCCTCCCACGACGCAGCTAATTGTTATTTGCAATTAATAAAAAAAAGAGAGAGAAAGGCCTCCGGTTCTGGGTCCCGCGGTGGGACTGGAGGTTCTCACGCGAGCTGCTGAAGTTCCAGCGACTGAAAGGTGATCAGGTTCCTTTTCATCTGGAGGCTGCGTTGAGTCTCCGAGCGCCTCGTTATGTGAGCACCTTTAAATGAAATTTATTTTAGCAAACGCATCTATAATTCATCACATACGGCGGCGGCGGCGCTTCCTGCGTCGCGCCGTGAATCCGACGCCGGCTGTCACTGAAACTGTGTGAAACCCGTTTTGGTTATTTTTGACTGCAGCGTCGCTTTGAGCCACTTTCATGCATCATGCGTGTTTGCGGCGCTGATTTGAAGTAACGTCTAATCTGTCAGCGCCCCGCTTGTTTTTATTTATTTGATTTACTGTTTTATTTTGGGTTTTGTTTCTTTTTTTGTTTTTTCGGGGGGTTTTGTCTTTTGATGTGATGATGCCACGAAAGCGAGTTCCGTCCTCGCCGTTTGTGCACCGCCGGCAAAGGTCGAGCGAGCAAGGTCGCCGAGAGCGTGCCACCGTGTTCACGTGTGACACCATGTGTGTGTGTGTGTGTGTGTGTGTGTGTGTGTGTGTGTGTGTGTGTGTGTGTGTGTGTGTGTGTGTGTGTGTGTGTGTGTGTGAAGGAGGTGCTTTCACAAGGCAGTGAGACCGACCGCACAGGGTCAGTCACTGCCTGTGTGTGTAACTCAGCAGTCTGCTCGCCTGATTCTGTGTGTGTGTGCGTGTGTGAAGACAGCTTCACAGCCACACCTGCTTCTTTTCTGAAAACCTGCCACACGGTGCCTCAACCTCTCCTCTATCTGGCTGCAGTAGACCTAAAGATCTCAAAGCCCTGAACTGCGCCGGAACATCCGTCTCTAGAGCACTTCCTCAGTCTCATGACTCTTGATTCTTCAGCTCCTCGCGGTTCCTGAAGTCTCAGGGGAAAACTGGAGGCGGATCCTCCAGTCAGCAAGCTGTCAGTCTGGCCACTTTGGAAGGCAACAGCTCTTCTTATTTAAGAGGAATCAGTGTGTGTGTGTGTGTGTGTGTGTGTGTGTGTGTGTGTGTGTGTGTGTGTGTGTGTGTGTGTGTGTGTGTGTGTGTGTGCTAGCATTGACATTCACTGGTGTTTCCAACCAGGCGCCTCTGCACTGCAGGTTTTAATGAATCATTAAAATAACAGATGACTCTGAGCCCTTTGGTTTTTGGTGAAAGGAAGGTGTGTGTGTGTGTGTGTGTGTGTGAGTGTGTGTGTGTGCGCGCGCATGCTTTCAGAATCAGTCCCATCAATACATCACCTGCAGATCCACGCCGCTGTTTTGACCTTTTCACATGAGAAAACAGCCCCGCTGCCTCCGACACGCCGAGCGCTGATGTTTTATTCAGCGGAGCAACTCGCCGATCTTTACGTGCGTTTTGGAACAATAAGGGTGACGCGTCGCCGCGCAGGTTTCACTCCGGGGAAATGAAAAATATCTGGCTGTGATATTTGGAGGCGAGCACAAAATGTTATTGTGTGAAGAGTGCTTTTCTTTTTCTTTTTTTTTCTCTCCCTCCTCCCTTCCCTCCCTCCCCCAACATCTAATTATGTTTCCAGAAATTTACTGCCGCCGCAAATCAAAAAAAAAAAAAAAAAAAGAAAAGAAAGAAAGGAAAGAAAAAAGCTTTTAGGGGGGGCTTACAAGCAACAGTGAGAAAAAAACAAACTCATCTGGATCTAGTAGATAAAAAAGAAAAGAAAAAACATGTTGCGGGGCCTTTCATTTGGCACAAACACAAATTCTTTGTCAAAACAAAAGACAAGCAAGCCGTTTCTTTTGTTCCAAAGCAGAATTAGTCCAAAGACAAACATGCACCACTGTGTATTTTTTATTTTCTTTTTTTGCGAGGGGATGAGGAGACCCTTGGAAAAACAGAGGGGCGCTGCAGCTTTGTGTTTGGGATGTATAATTCATACGGGGGTCGAGGTCGGGGGTCGGGGGTTCTTTGGGCTTATTGAAGTGTGTGATGGCCTGGCAGGGCAACAAGGGGCTCTGTGTCAACCTGAAGTCACAACGGGAGGGGATTGGTCCCTGACAAGGACGTGGGGCTCAGGAGGGTGTGTGTGTGTGGGGGGGTGGGGGGGGGATTATCAAGTTTCCAGTGCATCCATGCATTTGGTTTTGGAGTCCAACGACAGGGTGGGACATGAGAGAAAAGTGGGGAGCAGGAGGGGATCGTTTAGCAGGATGGTGGGGGGGGGGGCACGTTTTGGCACAATGACCCCTGTGTCTCTGTGTCTTGGGTTTGTCATTGAGTCGAGTGTTTGCAGGGCGGCGGGCAGGCGGGCGGGTGATGGGTGGGAAGGGGGCGATTCAGGGGGGTAATTAGGGTCATTACAGATGCACGGCCGGGGTAATGGTCCGCAACATCGCCGATCAATTCCTTCCCTCTCAGCTCCGCTGCTTCGCTTCCGTTCTCCTATTATTGCCTTTTTTTTCCCTTTTTTTTTCCTAAAACATATAATCCCCAAGAATTTATTTACCGCTGGAAAAGGCATGAATCTGATTAATGGATGAATAGCGCAGGATAAATGGGCCGATTGGTTTAAATTAAAAGGAGCCAAGGTCAACCGCGGATTGCCAGGGCTAATATACGGAAATGGATCCAAATGTCACACACACATACACACACAAATCAATAGCATGTAGAGGTGAGGCCCTTTGAGCATTTATTTTGTGCAGCCTCGTATTTGTTTTATTGGTGACGAGATCAAAGGTCACGTCGTGGGCGAACCCAATCACGTTTGGTCTCTCTCTCTCTCTCTCTCTCTCTCTCTCTCTCTCTCTCTCTCGAAGCAACGGTTGCACAACAAAAGCCACCAAAGCGTTGAGCGACGGGCTGAGCCGAGTACGTTTGCTGCAAGAAATGTGTGGAAAAGCTGCGTGTTTGTCAAAGAAAGATGGACGGACAGACAGATGCATTAGCGTGATGTCCATTTGGTTGGAAAAAACTCATGAAAATGTCCCCTGTGTCTATTTCAGTGACATAAAACAGGGACGACACATTCTCCATATTGAGATTAGCGCACTAGCGTAACAACAGCGCTGCACTGAAGTGCAGCAGCAGCAGCAGGTTGTGTGTGTGTGACTTTGGAGTCGACTGAACGTCTCCGATTTAAACATCGGCCACCAACGTGTCCAGAGTTTAACGGCTGGCCGACGGAGGAGTCGCCTTTAAATATGAATGAGGTTGTGAGCCGAACCCAGAACTTTACCCACGGTGAGAGTGAAGTGTGGTTTTTTTGGACTTGCCGAGATCGTAATTGCACTTTGTCATTCTGAAGAAAAAAAAACAAAACGCTGATTCGCAGCCATTTATGCCGTGAACGTCCGGCAGGGTGTGGGCGGGGCTAATGTCAGTGTAAACGGTGCGTGTCAGTGGTGGATGAATGGTCGATGGTGAGGAGGAGGAGGGAGGGGGAGAGGTACATCCTGAGCTGAAGGGTGGTCTTTATAGGCTTAGTGGCATCAGCTAAGACCCCTGTGTTCTGGCCCTTGCCTCCTCAATAGAGCACAGCTAATCTGGCCGTGCTTAGGGGCCGACCGCCTTACCCCCCCCCCCCCCCCCACCCCACTCACTGCAGCTCCACCGCAACCTCAGCGACTCACACCGTCTCGTTCAAGGACGCTCCGACGGGATAGTTGAAGGAAGCTTTCCCGATCCCTCAAACTGCTTGATGGAAAAATCTAGTAAAAGTAAAAAAGAAAAAAAGAACTGTTTGCCTAAACGGAGGGACGACTCTGGGCCGAGTACCTTTGAGTCACCACTGCCTCCACACAGGCAGCGGTGGAATCTCTTGTGTTGCAGTTCCTCACCAGGTTGTCTCTAGTCCCTGCGACGCCTGCCAGTGTTTCCGCCGAGGCATCAGGCGCCTGCTGCCGCTTAATCATCCTGGTGACACGACGCCTCCCGCCGTTAAATCATCACATCTGGCTGCGCCCCAAAGTAAAAGGTGCACGTCTGTCTCTCCTTCTCCATCCTATTACTTACTGCACCCCCCCCCACCACCACCAGCAGCCCACTGGCTCCCAGAGGGGGTCACGGTGTCAGCTGTCGGACAATAGGACAGCTGTATCCAGATCAACCCCCCCCTCCAGGGGTTGGATTAAGTCAATTAGCAGCTGCCAATCACCCTGATGTATCGTCTGTGTGTGTGTGTGTGTGTGTGTGTGTGTGTGTGTGTGTGTGTGTGTGTGTGTGTGTGTGCACAGCACTGGGATGGTTTAGTTTGGACTCCCCCTGGAGGTCACATGACCTGGACAAAGTATCCGACAATGGGAGGGTTTTTTTGAGGGATATTTAACCACATTGAAGACCGAATTACGACAACACGACCGACCGCACGATATTTTGATGGCCGTTTGAGCGGCGATGGGAAAACAAAAGTGTCCGTTGTCCCGTGGCAGAATTTTGCACTTTTGACTGTTGCAGCGAAATGGAAAAAAACAGAAAAAGGACGCAAAGCATCAGGGCGACCAAACCAGATGTGACAATGACAGGAAAAAATGTTGGAGGCAATTTAAAGGGAGACGCGACATCATAACTTATCTCTTCAGCCGGCAACTCAAAGAGATGTTGAAAATTAATAGCAGCACAAATCTCCCTCCCCCTTGCCCCCTCCTCATCTCCCTCATTTCTGTGTGCTTCCCATCTGGTTTTTGCATTCAAGTATTTTCTGGCTGGTGTGCGTGCGCGTTCTGGGCTTTACGGAGTTTCAGTCGAGGACAGAATGTGTTCATCATCGACTCCAGAAGATCTCATCGCCGCCTCTGACAGCTGAGAACGAGGGGGGAGAGAAATGGGGGAGGGGGAGGGGTAGGTGGAGGAGGAGGGCCCGGGTGGAGGACTAATAGGCCTCAGAGAGAAGAAGGAGTGGGGGGTGGGGGTGGAGTTTGGATGGAATGTAAGATAGAGATGATGAAAAGAAAGACGAGGGGGGGAGGAAACGCGCAATTAAATTCATGCAGTAAAGAAAAATGGTGGAGAGGAAGTGGCATCAATAGACACGAAAGTCAGTGAAATTAAAGAAAGACCCCCAAAGAATGAATGAATGAATCCTGGCAGAATAAAAGCGGAGCAGAGCAGAGCGGAGGAGGAAGGATGGAGACGTCAAATGTCGACGAACGAACGACGGGGGAATAATTGGTGTGAACTTCCCGTTTTGGAAATTGGAAAAAAAAAAAAGCTACTGTTCCCTCAGATGTTTTGCACTGATTGAACGTGAATAGAGCAGAAGCACCACCAGAGAGGAAGAGGAGTGGGAGAGGAAGGAGAGGAAGGCGAACATCCTGCCCAGTGAAGAGAGACACACAAAGATGGGTTGTGGCTGAGAGTGAAAACGGGGCTCGGAAAAGCGGTGAAACTCGGAAAATAACCGACAGGAAGTGGACGACAAAAATGAAAAATAAAAGGCCTAAATGAGGGTGAAAAGTGTGAATGACATTGAGAACATCTGGCACCATGAGGCTCCCGCAAGAAGAAGAAGAAGAAGAAGAAGAAGAAGAAGAAGAAGAAGAAGAAGAAGAAGAAAGTTTGCTCGGCCTTTTGAGCACGCATGCTTAAGTGTGTGTGTGAAAGAAAGGGTGGAGGAGGAGGAGGAGGTGGTGGGTGGGGGGGGGGGGGGTTTGTTTGTCTAAAGCAGTGACACACAAAGACACACAAACCGGTGCTGCCACACTCACTTATCTCCACCCGGCTGCTCCCAGAGAGGAGGGTCCAGATCGAAGGGTTCGAGGAGGGATGGAGGGAGGAGGGGGAGGAAGAGGAGGAGGATGAGGGGAGGAAGACAGATGGCAGAGGTTTCTCTGAGTGTGTGTGTGTGTGTGTGTGTGTGTGTGTCGCAGGAGAGATTTGCTTTTGATTGATTCACCTGCTGCTCCAAGGCCACCGACTCGTGTAATCATCGGGAGCTTTTCTTCATGGGAAGGTTCCGTCGTTTCTCCACCTCTGTGTGTTTCTTCCCTCCAGCGGGACAGAAACACCAGCGGGGTTATTATACAGTAGAAACAGTCCCACAGTCTGAAAACAAAAGAGCCCAAAAACCATCATGTTCATCAGATGGCCCTTCCCGTGATATCCAAGACCACAGCCAATCTTTCAGGCTTGTTTGCCTTTTGTTTTTGTTTTTTTTGTTTTTTTTTTAAATGTGAACAAAACATATTTTTGGATGTTTCCGTCTATAACAGAAAGAAAAAACATGTTGACGAGTGCGTTTGCTGCCTGTTTTCTCTCTCCGAAAAAGACGTTTTGAATAATTCATCGTTTAGCTTTTGTCAGTAGCGCATTGTTACAACTTTTCGACGGAGGAGGAGAGATAAAAAAAAAAATCTTTCTTTGTTGCATCCCGTTTGAAATGTCTGGCGCCGCCGCTGTTTTCTGATCGATAATTTCACTGATCGAAGTAAACAACTTTTTTTCTTATAATTTTTTTCCCTTTCGTCTCAGATTTCCGAACCCCCTAACAAGCGTAGCCTTCCTCCTCCCCTTTTGCTGTCGTACTTTGGCTCTTTAAAAGTCTCCTCTGTCTGCGCGAGGTCTTAACAAGCATATTTTCCGCCTGTTTTAACCCTTAAGGAGGCGCTGAATTATTCATCAGGCCGCCGCTAGGGCAGCCCGCTAGTCCCCGCTAATGGCTCCGTCGCAAAGCCATACATTTGTAAATGAGGGTAATCCACCTTTACGAGTCGCAGCAGTGTGTGTGTGTGTGTGTGTGTGTGTGTGTGTGTGTGTGTGTGTGTGTGTGTGTGTGTGTGTGTGTGTTTAGATGGGTCAGGCTCTCAGGTTTTTTTAAACACAAGGAGCGTTTTGTCCGACAAGAATTTTCAGGCTTTTCTCCGTGTGTCTGTGTGCCAAGGGCTGCCAGGGATTTGTTGCCGCGACTACACAATGACCCTTTCATCCCAAAGACTTGTCTGATTGTGTGTGTGTGTGTGTGTGTGCGTGTGCGTATGTGTGTGTGTGTGTGTGTGTGTGTGATTTTGTGGGCCTCTTTTCTGCACGACCTCGTCTCTTTATCTGTGGGCAACAATAAAAGATGGCTGCCTGAAGGCAGAGCCACGTTCAGACAGACAGACAGACAGACAGACAGCAGGGGGACGTAAATCAGGTCAGTGGCATGGATGGAGTCCGCACACAAACACACAAACACACACTCACATGTTCCTGGAGTCAGGAAGCACATGAATCCTCTATCTGAACTTCGTTGTCTCCTCCGTCCTGTCGAGCTCCCAACTCGAGTTGTTACCAACCGGTTGGAACACGGCCCGGCCAATCAGTGCCCTCCGTGGGATAAACAAACTGTGGCCCAGAGGTTTAGTTGTGATGAGTGTGTGTCCGTGGTTGTTGCTGTACCTCTGTCAGTTATATTGTCTCGCCATGCATTTATTTTTTTCCCCAGCACATACACTGCTCAGCAGCAGCGCTAGTTCCGACTCTGGTTGGTGCTACGACCACTCGCTAACATTTTGCTCTAAACTGCCACTTCCTCATCAACATTTGAAATTGAAACTGAATTGAAACTTTTTTTCTAAACTTTTTTTCGGACCATATGCTTTAGCGTCCTGCATTTTCACCCACTTCATCCGAGTGTGAATGCACTTTGAACACTCATTCATTTCGCACATAAAAAGCCGCTAGCTAGCCAGTGCTAATAAATAGCTGCTGCTCGGTTTTGATCAGAATTGGACGCCAGTTCCTCAACCACCGCTGACGGTTTCTGGCTCTAGATCTCAACAGCGGCTCACGTGTGGCTCCTTCACCATTAGAATTAACTTGCTCGGCTGGTAGGAAAACAAAAAAACAGCTTTAACAGCTCGAGATGTGACAGACAGCAGCTTCCAAGCCTGTTTTTTTTCCAGTTTTCCATCGTTTCTTTTTTCATGCAGAATTAATCCACCAGACTCGGGGGAACATTTCATCCGCCGTGTTAGGTTTCTAAGAAAGGCTCTCTTGTCCCCCTCCCAAAAAATGCCTGCAAGCGCACCTGTAATACATCCAAGCGACAACTCTTGTAGCAGCACGGAGAGGGAGAGAGAGAGAGAAATTTCCAGATTCCTGGATTACAAACATCAGCTGCATGCAGAACAGGGGGAGTCGAAGAGGGATGAGGAGGGAGCAGCCGAGTGGAAAATCTTCTCAGCCAGCAGATAAGAACATATTAGGTTGAGTTGAGGTGGAAGAAGGAGGAGGAGGAGGAAGAGGAAGAGAAGACGGGGTTTGGGGGGGTCGCAGTGCTTTATGGGTTCTTGATTAGACTGGTTTTTACGCCCTGGATGAACAACTGAGAACGCCGCGATCTGTCCCGGCCGCCTCTGGCTCGGCTCCCGAGACGGATCAGGTGCTGTTTAAAATAATGTGGAGCCGTGCAGATTCACTCGGCCTCCTCGTCCTCCCTGCAGTCAGAGTCAGCAGTTTCTGCTGGGGGCTTTTTTTTTTATTCATTTTTTTTATAGATATATATTTTTTATTTAAGCCCTAATATGACAAACATGAAGGATGGAAAGGGGAAGAGAAAGAAAAGTGGAACCAGTCGCTGCTGTGGAAATGGAAAGAATAGAAAGGAGAAGTTGGCCGTGAAGGAGGAGATGGAGGAGTGGTGGAAACTCTTCAGTGTGTGTGTGTGTGTGTGTGTGTGTGTGCGTGCACTACCCCCCCCCCCCTAACCACCCCCCAATGTGTGAACAGCTCACTTGAAGCAAACGCAGCCTGACAGCGATCGCGCTCGCACTGCATCTACCTGCTCCGTCGTCCAGCTTCGTTCTCTCTCTGCAGATGTTTTCTTTGGCCGCTTCCACCTTCACATTTGATGAGTTTTCCACCAACGACCGCCACCGCCGGCCCCCAAGTTCCTCAATGTGTGTGTGTGGTTTTGGCAAGAGGCAGCTTGCTATTTCTGGCCTGGGTCTGATTGGCCCGTCGTGTGGAGTCACATCTGGGTTTTTCTTTTCATAAAACAGACCACTTCCTTAAATGTATCCCCCTCTTTTTCTGTGACTGCCTCACCCTTCATTCCTCCAGCCGTCAGCAGCTTTGCTCTCTTTCTCCAGGTGTGCGTGTCTGTTTTGTACTGTGTTTCGACAACTCACTTTCCCAGACGTGAAGCCAGAAAGGTTTAAAAAAAGAAGAAAAAAGAACAACTTTTATTCTGAAGTTGAGTAAATAACGAAAGTTTTATATTCCCGAGTTTGCATCGTCCTTTTGAAAGTGGCTTCATTTTAAAAATTGTTTTTTTTGGGGTTTTTAAACAAAAACAACAACCTCTCTGTATCACACCGATTTTTTTGCAAGTGGAGGCAGAAGTCAGTCAAGTTGCGTGATGCATTCAGGTTCCGATTTACAGACGCACCAGTGGGGCCGCCAGTGTCACAGATGAAGCGACGCCTCATTCTGGAAGCTTGCTGGTTCACGAAATGCAAAAACATCCCGCAGCTCACAGTGATTTAGTCCCTGTTGTTTTGTAAAAGCATCTGTTTGGACAAAATAAATTGAAAAAAAAAAAAGGTATCTTTCAAAGTGGACGACTTGTCAGTAGCTGCCTTTCCATTACAGTTTTTCACAAAATAAAAGTGATACCTCTAACCTTTCGACAAAGTACATTTGGGATTTGCAGGTGTTTCCATTGAATGGTGGGAAGTGCATAAGCCGTAATTCTTTATTACGAATATTAATATATTTCAAATTACGCTTTTGTTTGTCTATGTTTGTTCACTGTCAAGAATGGTTGTTATATTTTCCTCTTTGATTACTTGTAAAAAAATATTCCGTCTCCTCCTCCGTCCAAACATTTTCACTCGAAGTGAACTGGTCACGTGACCCCATCCATCACGTCTCGAGGTGTAGGCGTTTCCATCACCAGTTTCTATTGCGATATTTAGGTTTTGCGCAATTCTAGGGGTGATGGAAACGCAGCCAGTGATGGTGATGATGATAATGATGATGGTGACTTCATCCACCACTGTTTATCCCAGTAGGATGACTGGGTGAACTGGGAGCCTCCAAGACAGCTTCCTCGTCACCTTTGACGTTTTCCTTTGTTACCATGACGGTACGTTAGACTGGGTGGTCCGTAGGAGGAGGATCTCATTAAAGACGCTCACTTGGAAGTGGGCGACAACACAGTGGAGCAGTAAAAAGTGCAGTAAAAAGTTGCTGTGCAGTGTGGGAGCGACGGAGCCGCAGAGCAGCTCATTAACATGACAGTGCCAGAGTGACGGCAGTAAAGCAGGACAGTGGTTTTAACACTGCGTGTGTGTGTGTGTGTCGGACACACAGGGAGACACAGCAGGAGGTGGAGAATGACACACACACACACACACACAGTCGATGGCTAATGAATGAGCGAGCTGTTGATGTAAATGTTTCGTCTTTTCTGCTCTTGTTTGTTCCTGTCGGACGGTGACTGGCAGCCATTCAACCTATTGACCTTTAACCCCTTGCTCTTGCTCTCGCGCACCCTCCCTCACCCCGCCCCTTATATAACTACAGCCTGTTTGCTCCAAACAGGAGCCGTCCTTTTCTTTTTCTGCCCATTTTAATTCGGTGTTTGTCGGCCGCCTGTGTTGTGACAGCTCAGAGAAAAAGGACGTTTCCTGCTGCTGCTGCTGCTGCTGCTGCTGCTGCTGCTGCTGCTGCTGCTGCTGCTGCTGCTGCTGCTGCTGCTGCTGCTGCTGCTGCTGCTGCTGCTGCTGCTGCCGCTGCTGCAGAGATGCTGACGCCAGCGGAGGCGGACTGTTTGTTCCAATTAGTGTCCCACTCTGACCAAACACACTCGGAAAAGGACAAACTCTGGCACCTTGAGGGGTGAAACCGAGCGAGGAATCCAGCAGCAGGAGGCTTTTTAGCCACGCAGATTCTTTTTTTTATTGATTTGTTTGTTTTACCAGACTTTAAACCCTTTAAACCCCAACTGGTTAGCACATCAGGCTAACCCGTCATTTCTGAGTCATGGTTCCGCCGTCAGCCGTGATAAACAGGCAACTTGTGTGGAAATTGTCATTGCAGCCTCTGTTGACACAGTGACAGTGACAGCTTTAGCTTTCCATTTTGAGTGAACTACACCATTTTTTTTAAAACATTTTTTTTTGAGACGTATGGAAGTCAGCCACGGTTAATGAGTTCGGGTTGAGACAGTTGGGTTGCTGCCACTTGATGCGGGCCACTGAGTTTTGCAGTAAAGTTTCCGATAATTACCATTGTACGGGGAGTGAGGCAGGTAAGGATAAAGATGGTGTTTTAGACAGCGGCCGGGTGTTGCATATGGATGTCATCACAGCAGCTACTTCTGCCAGGTAATGATGCCGCCGCCGCTGCCGCCTTTATCTCAGCGTGTGCAGGAGTGAGGCGGAGGAAGACAAAGTGGCCTTGTTCTACACATGGAACACATTTCAAAAAAGAGAGAAAAGCCTTTGCACAGACGGAACAGAGAGACGGCAGAGAACACAGGCAGGTGTGCGTGAGAGAGAGAGAGAGCGAGAGAGAGTTGGAGTCTCAGTGAAAACGTCAACAGACGACAGCGTCCTCAGTGCCTCAGATACACAAGCAAAAAAGGCCCCCATAGTTTTTATTATCATGAAAAAAAATCTAGGATGAGAAAGTAAAGTAAAGCAAACAGCCTGAAAAAAAAAGCAAAAAAACAAATAACAGCCTGGCTGTGAGTTTTTAATTCAGGCATCCGGCGGCAGCACTTTTCCTCCGGGTATGAAAACAACAGTCGGTCTTTATTGACAACGGTGAGTCATGCTTTCTATTTTTAGCTCAAATACGTTCTGAAAATAGGTCGACCCTCATCGGATGGTTAACTTCTGTTGCTTTTTTTTGTTTGTTTGTTTAAAAATAGCATTTGACCAACTCTCAGCATCGTCAGGTTTTTCCTCACAAGGACGTTTAAGCTGCTTCGGTTCATTAAACCAGAGCAGAGCGGAGCAGTCGGAGGTGCTGAGCAGGAAGAAAAACAAAGCAAAAAATAAATAAAATGAAATAATAATATTCACTGATATTGTCTGAGAGTTAATGAGCCGCGTTTGGCCAGGTGGAATATCTTAAGATGAGATCACCGAACCAGAAGAAAAGCAAATAAACACTTTTTTTCTTCCTTCTGCCCTCTTTAAGTGTTCCTTTATTGGCCTCCTCAGACCTCCAGCAGTATAAATCAGGGCCTCCGGGTCGCCGGACCTGCCCGCACAACTATTTCGGTGAAATTGCTTCCGAGATTGTTTTGACCTGTGATCCGGTCTCTAATCAGCCGCCCGGCCTTTTACCTGCGTGCACTTCTGGAAGGAATCCGTTGTAAAAAAAAAAACAAATCCATGAAAAAAACAAAACAAAAAAAAAAAAAATGTGGTTTGGAATTGGATTGGTCAGATCTGGACCCGCCCCCTGTCTTTCTGGGACACGCCCACATCATCTATTCTCGTGTGCGCTTATGGGGGAGGTTGTTTATCACCACCAGCCCAGCGAAGCCCCGCCCCCTCGCTGGCCACCCCTCTCTCTCTCTCTCTCTCTATCAAAGAAGTGCATCACTGATGACGTCAGTTGAATTAAAATCCTCTTTCGTTAAAACTCTTTATGCTCTTCTCATCTTCCTCCCACCCACCGTCCTCCCGCCGTTCGTTTGTTCGCACGGGTCGCTAACGACCAATGAATGACAGTTTTTTTTTTTTTTCCTCTGTTTCGACGTCTCTGTCTCATGATTAGTCGTTTTTTGTTTTTTTTTCATCTTTTTGGAGACGAGACTCAGCCGCATGTAAAAGCGGGAATTAATTGGGCCATATGTGAGATCCATATGGGGAGACATTAAAACTAATCACAGCTTCATTTTGGAGTTTGTGTGTGTGTGTGTGTGTGTGTGTGCTTGCGTGCGTATATGCTTGTGTGTGTGTGTGTAATACACTTGCTGCAGGTAGGGGGCGCCGCTCACTACGTTGCCATGTTTGCAAATGGGTCGAGTCCCTGCCAACGCCACCGTTCACAGGTCCATTTGAGCGTCGCCGCCCTTTAAGGCTACAGCGATGCCACACATTCTCCTCCTCGCCACACACACACACACACACACACACACACACACACACACTCGGAAATACACTTTGAAACACACACATGCTGCAGGGATGTTTCAGCTCTATTATGTTTTTTTTTCTCCTTTTTTCAGAAGTGGCTTTTCAATTCCACAGCTGAGGCTTGAGGGTGTGTGTGTGTGTGTGTGTGTGTTGGTGCTATGGGCTTGGAGGACTACTTGACAGGCAGAACGTGACACAAACCATCTACAGTACTTTCCCCACGCCTGTGTGTGTGTGTGTGTGTGTGTGTTTTCATGTTTGCTGCTCATTGAGAAGAGAAGAGGCGGGGGTTGGGGGAAGGGGATCCATGGCAGTGAGATGTGTGATGAGTAAAAGTTTCCCTTTATGAAATCCAATTTTTCACCGCAAACAATCAAACGCACTTCAAACAAATGGCAATTTTTTTTTTTAAATCATTATCATTTGTTTTTTTTCCCCCGCTGGATCTGATTGGTCGTATCAAGGTTGAACGTGAAGTCCTGACATCGACCGCAGTTCTGTCCGCTTGAAAGTTTAAATCAATGGATGCATGAATTAATGTGTAAAATTTGACCTTTGAGCCCGTGACAGCAGCGCAGAGTGACAAAAGATGACAGAAGTCAGTCAGTCAGTCAGTCAGTCAGTCAGTCAGTCAACGTGTTGATGTGGCACCGGCAGCCTCCCGAGATTTTTCCACTCGTTTTGTTTTTGTTTCTTCTTTTTCCTGCCAGCAAGTTCGGAGTCTAATTGATGGTGGCAGCCTCTATTTTCCAGCCGCTGTCTCTTCATTGATCCCACTGCTGCTGCTGCTGCTGCTGCTCGCCTCTCTCTCCGCCTGTCATTACCGCCGAGCGGAGGGGAGAGGGAGAAGGAGGGTCTCTCTCTCTCCGTCCACCGGCCTCGGAAAACGACTCTGGCGAGGCCCAGAATGAGAGAGGCGGCCCGATCGACCCGGGTTAAATTGGCAGCCGGCAGCAGTCGTAGCAAAGATAATCTGAGCTCTTATTTCTTTGTTTATTAGCCGGACTGAGAAAAAACAAACACAGAAAAAAAACTGACCATTGGTTAACTGATTGGCTGATTTACAAAGGTGAGAGGACAAGTTCTCTCCTCCAGAGCCAAAGTAGAAAGGTTTAGCACCTCTGTTTTTTCTCGTTTTCAGACATAAAAAAAAAAAAAAAAAAAGTTTCAACAGACCTGAAGTTAAATTCCAGTTTTATTTGCCGTGTGTGAAAAATCGTCAATCTGCTCTTGGCCATTTTTTTCACAAATTCGCTGGGAAAGATTTTGGTCGTTGGTTCATTTAGGAAGCGTCACTTTGCCGTAGTCGCTTAAATTTTCTTTACTTCTTCTCGTGTTTATTTGCGAATTCCTGCACACCACTGGGGGGAGGAGGGGTGGAGCGGCCGTGCTCGGCCACCTTCCTTCCGGGCCTTGAACGCCTCTTTTTATTTCCGTCTCGGAGAGCCGCAGCTGTTCGTCCGCTGCCTCACGACCTTGAAATCAATTTCATGTTCCGTCACGCCGCGTCTGTGTCCCGGTGTCCTCAGGCAGAGGTCACGACCTTCTACCTGCTGACTGTGTCTCCTCTCCCAAATTAAAAGTCCTGCATCACATTACACACACACACACACACACACACACACATTACGCGCACACACAGGCAGCCGGCACATCGTATTACCTACATGCTGCAGAGAGGCTGAGAAATCCAATAGGCTTTTAACATTCATTTAGCCGGGACAGCAGGGCTGACTGATGCTATACTGACTGGATCTGATAGCACACACAGACTCACTCACTCACTCACACACACACACACACACACACAGAGGAAGAGGCATCAGAGGTGGTCGGTTGCCGCCTCTGCAGGTAGTAGCGACGCTGGAGGACGAGAGCGCTGGAGTAGAATGTGGGCAGGGAGACAAAAGGAGACGGAGGAAGCAGCAGCGGCTAAATATACAGCACGTAGGTTCAAAACATGCAAGACCTGAAAATGACGGCTGTAGTGTAGAGTTACACTGGAAAACAACAAAACAACAGCAGCAGCGGAGCCAATAAAAGGAGCAGGAAGTCGTCTGAAGTGGGACTTTTTTTCCTCCTCCTCCTCCTCCTCCTCCTCCTCCTCCTGTCCGTTAGCGCTAAACACCACTTCTTTTTATTGCCCTGTTTGCGTCTGAATGCTGGATGCTGCAGTGTGGGCAGGTCGGCTCGCACGGCTCTTTGGCCGTCCTCACCTACAGTGCGACAGTTTGATTTGGGTGAGATCTCCCTGAGGCCCCGGGCAGCCAGGACCTCCTCACAGGTCTCTTCTAGGCTGAGTCCCGAATCACCCACTGGCTCCCTCTACAGGCAGGGATATGTAGCCACTATATAGCAACTCATCAGCCAAATGAAAAAAAAACAAACTTTGGGACACTCTTTGCGCTGTTCTATATCTATATATGCAACTGTGATGACGACTTTCCTATTGTCTCAGGGAATGGATTGCGGTGCCGTTTGTTCTCTCTCATTGACGAAGAGCCGTGTTGTGATGGATCTGGTGCCGATTTGATTTTGGAGCAGCTAGCTCAGCGGTGATGTGGCTGGATAGATGGACTGATGGATGGATGGATGGATGGATGGATGGATGGATGGATGAGAGGGGATGCATCACAGGGAGTGCAGAGATTTAGATAAATGAGATTACAGGGTCGAACGATAAAACCAGGATCCTGCAATGACGATGGTGACCATGATAATGACGATAAGGATGATTATGACAATGATGAAGATGATGATGATGATGATGATGATGATGATGATGATGATGATGATGATGATGACGTTGATGACAGGACAGTGTGACACCTGGTCGGACTTCCCGGAAGTTACGACCAGCAGTAGCAGTGTTTCGAACCTGCCGCCTGTGTTTCTCCTTCTACTCTGTGCTTTGATCTTCCAAGTCCCCACCAGTGAAATATAAAAATTGATCTGCGGTCAACTCAACTTCCTAAATACCCGGAAAGTGTTGCCTTTTCATGCTGCCACTGGGATTTAAAAAAAAAAAAATGAATGAACCCAACAAAAGAATTGAAAGCACAGCCGTTGGCTCATTTGAAACGAATGAGAGATTTTTATATGTATATATATATATATATATATATATATATACCTACATACATATTATAAGAAGGACAACAGACATTCTTTGGCATCAAACAAAAGGGAGCTAAAGGTACAAACTCCCTCTGGTGCTGATCAGCGTTAATGCGGCTCGTCGCCGCCCGGCTTAGCATCCCATTACTCGGGCATATGCCGGATATGTTTTTTTTTTTTTGCTGATTTATCATCGCCACAAGCTTTCAGCCACAGGATCTTAAAATAAACAGGCGAGACGCGGCAGCGAGGCTTGATAAAAGGAAAAAAAAATTGCCAGATGTACAGTAACTTCGGCGTCGTCGGCTTACAGGCCAGAAATCCACGTCCTTGTTCTCTCGTCTCCCCAGATGCCTTTCAGAGTCGTCATTGGAGAGTGACCTGCATTATCACTCTGTGACTCGCTCTCCACCCGGCTCTGTCTCTCTCTCCGTCTGAGTGGAGATTTAGATAAGAGAGTCTGAGCTGCGAGGGAGCAGCCGGTGAATATCAAGAGACCAGCAGTGGCGCTGGGAGCCGTTCACATCGTGGATGTTCTGTAAGAACTGGATACCGGACTGGCGGTGATTTTTTTTTTTTTTCTTCCCAGTGGCCACTCGAGGTACTGCACACAGCAACTTCATCGTATTTCACGACTACAGCAGAAAAGATCGCGAGCTGCCGGGAAAGAAAGAAGAAAAAGAACTTCAAATTTAATTACCAACCATTTCAGAGTTTAATTAGAAGTAAAGTAGTTTCCCCGTGGCGGCGGTGGCACAGAATTCTCCCAAACATGAGCAGACCAGCTGCTCGGTTCTTCTTCTCTTTTTCTTTTCTTGTTTTTTCAGGGATGTTGCAGGTTTTGCAAGTTTGC
This sequence comes from Thamnaconus septentrionalis, assembly GCA_009823395.1. Taxonomy (NCBI): domain Eukaryota; kingdom Metazoa; phylum Chordata; class Actinopteri; order Tetraodontiformes; family Monacanthidae; genus Thamnaconus; species Thamnaconus septentrionalis. The sequence goes on from CM020516.1 coordinate 5,673,445, forward strand.
CGCATGTCGAACGTGTTCGGTGGGAAGCGGCAAACGAGACGTTCTTACGTCCGTATTTAAAATCCGGCGGATGGGGAAGTGAAGGGTCGAAGCTCTGATCAGTGGGAGAACGTGGAAGTAGCGGCGACGACGGGAACACCTGCTGGACAGAGTCGCACATGGGACATCGTCCGAGTGTTCTCTCGTCTCACGTCCCTGTTTTCTGCAGCCGTGTGTTTGTGTGTGTGTGAGTGTGTGCACGCACGCACGTGCACGCTACACCATTTAAGGTGTCCCCGAGGTGATCGATGAGGTGTTGATGGAAATGTCATCTGACTTTAATACATTTATCATTGCTCATCCAGCCCCGAGAATTCTAACCCTGCCCACCCCCACCCCTTGCCCACCCCCCCACACCCCCCGTTTGTTTTTCAATCATTTCTGCTCTTTTTAACGCCTTTTTAACACCTGACTGCGGTGATTCATCGGGTCTGCCAGCGGTTTTTCCTCCTCCGACGAGGCGGCGGCGTCCAGCCGGCGCTCTGACCAGACTCGTTAAAGTGTGTGCGTGTGCCTGTGTGTGTGTGTGTCTGTGTGTGTGTGTGCTGGTCCTTTAATTGTCCTTTAAGGCCGAAAGCAAGACGCAGACGCGGTTCTGGACTCCAGAGTGCAGTGAGAGTCTCTGGAGTCACGGATGAGTTAAAACATGAGACTAGTTTGCTTTCATTTGCAACTGAAGGAGGCTTTTAAAAAAAAAATGCCACGCTCAGCATTTTTCTTACGTCCACTGAATGGATCTTGAAGTGTTTATGCTCAGAAATACCATCAAAGTTTTCATCGTCAGGATGCTTCAAAGTTCTTTCAGCCGAAGTGTCGAACGTTTGAGCTTTTCAACTTTCTTCTATGGTAATGTAAAGTAGAAATATATATATATTTATATATATATATATATGTTATATATATGTGTGTGTGTGTCTGAAAGAACTCAATCACCTCAAGTCAACACCTGGGACTCAGCAGCAGGATTCTGATGCAGACAAGTTGACGACTCTCACTCTTAATAATGACACAGAGCAGGGTCACCTCCAATGTGTGTGTGTGTGTGTGTGTGTGTGTGTGTGTGTGTGTGTGTGTGTGTATGTGATCACTTATCGATGCAGTGATTTACTGGTGTAAGAAATGTTCTCCCTAATGAAGAGGCTAATGGGCCAGAACGGGCTGAGTCACTGTCGGAGTCTGACCCTCGGCCAGCTGCTGGAGGGGGCGGGGCTCATCCTGACGGGACTCCTGGGGAATCAATCAGCTGATCACTATCAGTCGCTCCGAGGCTTTTTACTGATTTTTTTTTCCTAGTTTTTTTCTCTCTCTCTATTTTTTATTTTTTTTTATTATATCTGGTTGTGGAATCTTAACTCGATTTATAACGTGAAATTATTAGATTTTTTTATCGCACTGCGCCTGCATGTGCACGTGAGTGTGTTTGTGTGTGTTTGTGCGTGTTTGTGTGCGAGCTCGCCTGCCGAGTGACTCAGAGAGCATGTCAGACAAAAACAAACTATCTAAATGAAAATCACGGGCGCTGAGCTGAGCGAGAAGGATCATAACCCAGCAAGCATGCGTGCGTGCGTGCGTGCGTGCGTGCGTGCGTGCGTGCACATGCATGAGCGAGTCGGCGGTGCAGAACTCAACATGCAAGAGAAAAAAACAACAGCAACAATGTGTTTCTTACACAAACACCCCCCCACCCCCACCGCCCCCTGTGTCGACGTGTCAGACGGCGAACAGCAACCTGGCGGCTTCTGGCGGCGTCAGACTCTGCAAACACGTTAAAGCCGCTTCCGTCTCTGTGTGTTTTTGCTTCTTTTTTTTGCCGCTTGTTAAGTTGCTGCTGCTGCACCGTGTTCACACGCCGGAGGTGAAGGTAGACACGGCGCGGCTGCTGCGCTGTGACAGCCGAACTCCTGCTACATGCGGCGTTAGCCACTGATACTGGCTTAACCCCCCCCCACACAGTCTTTTTACCACGTCTTACGTCGTCGGCTCGATGTGTCGAACAAAGAGGGAAACATGCGATGAACTGATGGAGCAGCCGGAGCCGGTTCGGCCCTCACAACTCCGGTTCTAAATGATGTCATCATTAAGATCGTCATCATTTATTTTTCTATGTGTCTGATCTTCTCCAAACGACTAAAATCACTCCTGAGACAATATTAAAAAAAAATCAAATCATTTGAAAATGAAAAGGAATGGAAACAAAGCTCGACAGAATCCAAACAAAAGCTGAACTTCCGCCTTCTCCTTCTTTCGCGGACCTGCGGAGGAACGGAGAGATCGAGCGTCCCTGTGATCGAAGACGCTGGATGCAAATGACCCAAACCTCCAGCGCCCCCCCAGGGGGCCAATGAAAGAGCCTCTTACGTAATGAGCACCGGGGGAGTCTGTGGTCGTGGGAACGTGGAGGCTGAAGTCCTGGCCGTCTTCACTTACCCACGCCGGCTTTGGAAAACACGAGCGGCGGCTTCCAAACGAGGCCTCGGCTCTCCGGGGACGGCCGGCAGAACGAGGGAGAAATCAATGTGGCTAATGCAATCGGCGGCAATTAGCATTAGCATTAGCGTTGGCAGAAGACGATTCTGCCAACACTGTCTCCCGGTCAAAAAAACTCTGAGGAAATGCGTTGCCTTGTGTTGCCTCAAGTTGCGTGGGCTTCAGTTGCGGATGTCTGACTGATGATGCTGCGCCGGCATCAGATTCAGCAGAAGTTTTTTTGGACTCCTAACGATTTGCTCTCGCAGCGAGGATTGTTTTCTCAGATACTTTGCCGGACGAATCAATTAGTTCCTCTGGAGGAGAAGATGAGAGAGAGAGAGGGAGCGAGAGAGAGAGAGAGACAGTAGGAAGGGTGGGGAATTAATGAAAACCTTTCCATTTAGAGGAGGTGGAGGGGAGGCGGGGGTGCTTCCATGTAGCCGCGGTTCTTAAAAAAAAAAAGGCAAACGGCATCCGCATGTCTGCCGGTGACCTCTCACACCCACGCCTGCTGCTGCTGCTGCTGCTCACACATTCTGTCAATTTAGCAGCAGTTGAGCTTTCAAGTGCCGGCAGTGGAGTGCAAACACATTTAAATTCTTAAAAAAAAAAAAAGCGAGTGCAGTTTAGTCAATCAAAATGAAAGGGGCACATTTCTGGAGGAGCAAAATCAACAACGAGCGTGGAACGGTCAATTCTGTAAACAGGAAGTGGCATTAGCCTGCTAGCTTTCTCTGGGTAGCTAGCAAGCATACATTCTCCTAGCAACTTTGGAACTTTTTAATTACGCTTAATTTGTTGTGCAGTCCGTTTGACTGGCAAAATTGCAATAAAAATGAGAGTCTCCTTGCTTACTGTTTCCAGTTGGCCATTGCCAAAAGCATAAGAAGAAAGGAGAGGAACAAGAAGAAAGGGTGGTGGTTACAAAACAGCAGCTAATGCGTGCAACCTGCTAACAACATCGCCCACATCCAAAATAAGTTGTGTTGTCTGGGGTGTAAGTCCCAGCTTTGTAAAGTTCTCTCCCACCTCCAGAGACAGAAGTAAGGTATTATGTTATATATATATAGATACAGACTTGTTGTGTTACTGGCTTATGTAACTACACAGAGCTATTTCAGAAGCAGCTGGTGGTGAAGCAGCTTTTCTGAACGGGGAGGAAGTGAGAAAAACAACAGCAGCCGTCTGGTGTGAGTGCATAGTGTGAGCAGAACGTCTGAGCGACGCGGTACCAAACTAAACAAAACCAAACAACAACATCTATAGCTACCAGCTGAGATCACTGTCATGAAACTGCTTGTCTGCATCTGCTGCTGGCACCTGCACCTCCTCTGTCGTGCTACTTTTATTTTAAACTGCGCCATAAGTGTGCATGCGCTGCATGGCGCTAACATGCTAATCGCTAGCATAGTCTTGAACCCGTCCGCGCACCTGTGAACGTGTACAGGTGTCGGGTAGCACTGACACAGATGGGAATCACCAGTCCCCAGTCAGCCAGCGCGAAACGTGTGTGTGTGTGCGTGCGTGCGTTTGTGCGTGCACGTGGCTAACAGCTGCGCCGATCCTCAAAGCCGTCATCGCATCTTGCTCGCGCCATTTCACCGCAGTTGGAGCCACTGAGAGCATCAGGCGCAGACTCAACGTCGCAGCTTCTGGCTTCTGTCTGCGCGGGCGAAGAGTCGTGACTTCCGACGGTCGTCTCCAATGGCTCGTGTGACGGTCGGAAGCTGTAGGCGGACCAAAAAAAGAGGCGGATGAATGCGTTCATTTTGACAAAATGCTGCAGAAATTCAGACTGATTCTCTGCTTTCATGGCACTAAAAGTCTACTAAAGCGCTCCGTTCGGCCAATCAGAGACGCACTCTCCAGCTGCGTAGGTCTTCTTCTCGTTGATTCAAATGTCTTCATTTCTTTATTTATTTATTTATTTTTTACCTGCTCAGGAAAAATAATAATAATGGGTTTTATTTTTAGCACTCTAACCTTTTTTTTTCCTCAGTTTCACTTCCAGACCAAAGTCTCAAAGCACAGGAGAGATGTTTGTTTTTCCACAACTCTTCACTTAGCTGCGAGTCGGGACGTGGAAATAGAGAGGGGAAAAAAAAGAAAAGAGGCGTCAGTCCGTGAGCTTCAGAGGGAGCTGCAGTATTTATTAGCTGACACGCTGTAACCTACATCTGCCGGCGGATTGACAAGCCGCCGTTTCGCTTCCTTCAACTCCCACGTCGGAGCGTCGCTGCTCCGCTGGCGGCTGTCACTCTCGCACCCACCGCTCCGACTCACGTCTCTTTGTTGACTTTGCGTTTTTTTCTGCCTCCTCCCGTCTCGTAATTGTTGTCAGAGGGACGGCAATTTAATTTGCACGCTGCGGCTTTTCTGAAGTCTGGGATTTGTAGTTCTCTACTGAACCTGTTGTTGTGTGTGTGTGTGTGTGTGTGTTGCTACGAGTTGTTGTTGGGTATACACATTTGATAGTATTTCTACGGACAGTATACTAAGCTTTTACCAATATAAAATCATAAATCAAACCACATTTTACCCTCAGGACCTTTAGTCAATTACATCAGCAGGAGCGACTCTGTGACGACGAGCAGGAAGCGCCTGGCCGAAGTGAAGAGCTCTCCTTTGTCAATGTTTGTTTTAAAGGGCCCATTATTTTATTTTCATCAGTTCAGCCTGAGCCGGCCTGGTCAGTATCTACCAGCCGCGCTCAGTTTGTGCCTTTACTGTCGGACAGCTTCTCAGGCTTTTCAAGAGGAAAAGGTGCTAAACTCAGAGCGGCGTGAGCTCAGCAAGACGGCTCAGCAGAAAAAAAACAAAAACGCTGTTAAACCATAGTGAGCGCCTGTCGTCGTCATAAAGCCTGACCCCACACCCCCCCGGCTCCTCCCCCTCCGATTCCAATTGGCTGCTATCAGGGGCCTAAATCCCGGCATCCAGCTCCCTAAAACCGCAGTTTTTAATCCAGGAGAGTGGAGCGGCTTTGGACGGCGCCGTAATCAGAGTAATTATTCTGGTGCCACCCCAGCTGTGGAGAAGGGGGGAGGGGTGTGTTTGTGTGTTTATGTGTGTGTGGGGACGGGGGGGTGCTTTTAGCTAATGATGGTGAGGACGGGCGGCGCCGATGAGATGAGCGGCGGGTGTCAGTGGGACGTGTGCGTCAAATAATGAATAAATATGTATGTACGGATCACGTTCGCGCAATGATGGATGTCTCAGCTGTTTGTCTGCTTTAATAACCTTCGAGCCTGCTCGCCGCCGCTTTATTACTTCACAGCCATGTCTTTTTTTTGTCGAGCATCAGTCACATGACCTGAGTAACAGCCTTATTAGGTCAGAAGCAGCTTCACCCGCCGCCCTCGTTCATCGCCACATCCTTTTATTTATTTCTTCTGAATCCTCTCTGTTCATGACTGAAGCCAGACGTTCAATATGAAGCTTCTCAACACCCACCTCTTCCAAGCCGCCTACCCCCCCTACTCCCCCCCCCCTTCCTCCCCGCCCCCCTCCGTATATGAACGCAGTTCGTCACAACGGATCAATACGAAATATTATCACTCTCCAACCCTGAGAAACACGTGCGACAGAGTTGTTTGGTGCTCTTGACCGCTAATCGATACGCCTGCATTCATGCGCGGCACATTTCATAAAGGAGCCAATTCAGACGACAGCGGGGACCATCGACAGTATTTGTCTCGGGGCTGTGATGGCGGCCGTGGCGGCGGGATCCATTTTACCTTCGCTCAACGAGCCGTCAGCGTCACGCCGGCAGCGAAGAAGAAGAAGAAGAAGAAGAAGAAGAAGAAGAAGAAGAAGAAGAAGAAGAAGGTTGATGTTTAATGGAGGGTTGGACGATTGATTATAATGATTAGCATGAGGTTTTTATCTTCTTTTTATTCTTTTTTTTACCAGCGAAACATCTGGGTTTCGCCGACGGGTCCTCGTTGCTGCTGCAGCTAACGACGCTAACGACCACGATGATGAGGGATTAAAAATTTTCTCTCCGGCTTCAAACAAGGTGCGAGGAGCAGCTCGCTCTCTGCAGGCCGAGCGGAACGACGGCCGCCGCCCCTGAGTAGTGATAACTGGTTCTAGCAAGTGCAGCTGTAAAAAAAAAAAAAATAAAAAGGCAAAAATAAAATCTCAAGGGTGCAGATGAAGCTGTTAATTTGATGGCAAACGCTCACAAACATCTCACTGTTGTTACCTTGATTGGATTTATTGTTTTATTCAGTTGGATGGTGGGACATGACTCATGTGACCACCCTAGAAAAATGTGGACAGTGGCTCTGACGAGAGGCGGAAGGCCAAAAGTGCTGCCCAAAAATCTGGGCAAATGTCCAAAAAAAGGAGGACAAGTTGAGTTTCCGTCCCGACAGAGGAGTGGAAGAGCAGATTGTCTGGACGCAGTCCAGGCGGTCGGTCAGAAAACTTGCCGATTTCAACTCAGCGGTCAGCAGCGGATAACACGGCAGGTTTCTCAACCCCGCAACTGAAACAAACTCATTAAAAAAAAAAATATTTCAGAACTGAAGGAGCCTTGTTGGAATGAAATCTTTAAGAAGAAAACATTCCAAGAGCAATCTGTCCACCCAACAATGGATTCCACATCCGACCAGCTTCTATTAAGGATGAAGAGGCTGAAGGAAGGAGGACAAGAAGCAGCCGCTCCAAAGAAATCAATAAATCAATCAAACACAAAAGAAGAGCAGAAGCGTTGTAAATATTAGCTGATGATGCTAACGAGAGTAGCTTTGGATGCTATTTCATCCAGACTGACTGTTGAGCTTTCCCTGCTCAGTAAATATTTCAAATATGTGTTCAAAAAACGCACACATTTTTAAAACTGGTTAGACTGAAACCAGAAAATATGCCTTCTTTTTGCCGGCGGTTTTGATCTCGACTTTCCGGCGCCGGCGAGCGGGAGGTTAATTGCAGCGGCACCGATTCCTGTCGCCGCCGTGGCTTCAATGGACAGGAAGGCAAGCGGCGCACAAGATAAAGCAGGGTTTTCTTTTTTCCCTTCTGGCTCCTTCGCGTTTTTCTCCCTCTTTGATATTTAACCATTAGGATACATTAAATATTTCTTCTAAGGTCTTGTTCTAGCCGCGCTCACATTCACGCCGGGAACATACAAAATGAAAAAGAAATTTCAGCCCCTGAAATTCAGGATTCACGGATTTTGCCGCAAGATTTTCACCTCTGCTGCTGCTGCTGCTGCTGCTGCTGCTGCTACTGCTGCTTCCACGCCCCTGAGCCGCTCCGGCGGGACCAGCCCAGGTTAAGCCGCTCGCTGGAGGCCTTCTGACTGGCAGTTACAGCTCCCGTCCATCCCCCTGAGGGATCGTATGTCAGCTGATCTGGAAACCAAATGGACACACAAAAGCCGCTAGCATAAAAAAAAGACATTCTATTGCAAAAAACAAAAAGCTGATCTCTGGCTGAAAAAAAAAACTCAATAAATCTGCCGTTTTTCAAAGAAGACAAACATTTTGAGAACGCAGACCTGCAGAGAGCAGGCGGAACATGTGTTACTGCTAGACAGTACAAGTACGGTGAACTTTGAGTCCACCTGCTTTTAAACACAATCCTTGTCATCTGGATGCTTTTTATTTTTTAGTTCAAAATTTTTAAACTTTTGATCTTAGATCCTGGTTTAACGTGAACATGGAGAAGCTGAACTGTGTGTGTGTGTGTGTGTGTGTGCGCGTGCGTGCGTGTGTGCTTGTGTGTATGTGTGTGTGTGTGTGGCTGATACTGTTCAGCATCAGGAACCAGCTGCATCCAGAGGTTCACCGACTCCAGAGCGGCAGCAGCGGCAGCAGCGGCCGAGTCGACGCATGAATAAAATATCTTTCATTTCTTGAAACATGCCCCCCCCCCCCCAACCTCCCTCCCACCACCACCAACTCATTTAAGCCATGCATTAAAACAGCGCGGCTGTTGTTGGAAGACCCCCCGCAGAATTCTTCCAGCCTGCCGCTGTGTTTGTTGAAACTACTTCCTCTTTCCTTTTTTTTTCTTTCCTCTACGCACAAGGTCTACCTCTTTTATTATTTATTAATATCTTTGGATTGAAAATGGAAAAAGATCTGAAAATTGATTTCGGGCGGTGACTGAGGTGTGTCAGAGGTCGTCTGACAGGCCGTTTCAAGGTCGCAGGAGGCGACGTCTCTCGCTGGTCGCCAGCTGTCCCACTTAAAATTTCGATAAAAGAGGATTTTTTTTTAAACTTTTATCCGGTAGATTGAAACTCCCCGTCGCCGTTCGTTTGCATCGATCAGATTTTTTTTGTCCTCTTCCAGCTGATTAACCTGAGCTCCTTCTCTTCTCCCCTTCAGGCTGAACGGTGCAGGAGGAGGAGGAGGCGGTCGACCACTCGTCCGCCGCCAGTGATGAGATAAGGGTGAGTGCGGCCATTTTTTCCAAAGTCCTCTGAGAAACCTGCAGATAAAGACAGCAAAAACAGAAGAGATACCACCTGGAAACACAGGGGGCAGTGTTGAGCATCGTCAGTGACATTTATTTCTGTGATTTACAAATTGGTGGCGATAATTAACAATTAGCGTCAATTAAAGAAAATCAAACTGGTGGCGCAGGTCTGCTCTCACTGCTACTGGTGGAGCTGAAGCGTGTCTGTCCTTCAGCAGCCTCCTGACGGCCAAAAACACGACTCAGAACAAACGATAAAACACAAGAACGAAAAACATCACGTCCACTTGCCCCCCCCCCCCGGGCGTCCCGTCGAAGATGACTTGTAAGAAACTGCCTTTCTTTAATATGATCTAATGTGGCTTTCAGTGGCGTCGCCCTCTGGGCGTCTGCGTGTTTTTTCTCCCAAAGTCACCGTATCGCACAACTCACATCTCCCGCACCAAGCAATTCCTCTTCTCTCTCTCTCCCTTTACGCTCTGGAAAAAAGAGAGAAAGAGAGAGAGAGAGAAAGTTGAATAGATTAAAGGCAGATCTAATCGATCCTGAGTGCCGCTTATCAGCGGCTGGCAGGCTGACGAGACGATTTCAGAAAAAGCCGCCCGTTCTAATCCTTCAACCGCGGGCAAAACAGAACCTGTTGGGGGAGGGAGGGGCGAGTCGGGGGAGAAAACAAAGGAGGTAGAAGGATTGAGACAATAGAGGAATATTTTTTGGTGATTGTGGCTCCAATCGAGCGCAAGAAGGAAAAACTCTGATCAGTAAAATCGCATCGCTGCACTTTTATTTTACATTATTTCTTCTGGTCACTTGGCCGCTAACTTTCAAACTTCTTCCTCTGCATCCTGGACTTCATCCCGTCCTCTTTTGAATCTGCATCAGAGCAAACAACGTTGCTGCATTATGCAGCAACTTTAAAGACACTGTGTTAAGATAAATAAAGACATAAATGAGATCTGGTGTCACTTGGACATCAGTGAAGACTTTGAAGTTCCGCCTCCCACCCCCCACTCATCCCCGTCTCCTCGCACACTTCCGAACGCCCTCATTGACATCTATTGATTTTCCGCCAGCTGACTTATTATGATTCCAGCCGTTCAAAGAGGCTCCGCGACAATGTGCTCTGATTGGATGTTTAACCTCTTGGCCTCCCCAAACGGAGATCTGAGCACATTTCCCATAATGGGACACATTCATCCAGATGACCTCTGCTGTCGTCGCCGCCGCCGCCGCCGCCGCTCGGCGGCACGCTGAACTGACAAAGGGGTCCAATGTGTGTGGGTGTGTGTGTGTGTGTGTGCGTGTAAAGAAGATACAGAAAAGAAACAAAAGTGCTTATCTGAGCTGCTCTCAGGTCGTCGCCTCAGATAAATACAATCTCCCTTTTTTGCAGCCAGAATGAAGCATCACATTTGTTGCCGTGTGTGTGTGTGTGTTTGTGTGTGTGTGTGTGTGTGTCAGCATGTGCGCTTGTGCGCTCGGGGCTGTTTCTCTCCTCGGTTATTTTCGTCTTTAGCCGTCTCACACGGAGAGACGGTGGGAGGACGAGCATCCATCCTCTCCCTCCGACCGCTCTGCAGGTTGTTGCTCTTGTGGTCTTTTAAAGGGACATTACGCTCTGATTCCAGGCTGACGCAGCCCAAACCGATCCGGTCTGCTAGACCCACACAGTCCCGCAGGGTTTCGCCGACGTGTGCCGGGAAAAAAAAAAACGATCTGGCGTCCGATTCTGATGAAGGAGCTCGGTGTTTGGCCACGTGTCGTGAATCATAATTTCCTCGGAAGCAATCTTTGTCATTCCGCCAAATCTCGCAGTGACAAACTGCATCAGAAGTCCATTTGTACTGATGATTAATCCAGATGGACTGCGTCCTGATTGCTTTTGCGCAAGGAAGTATCGATCGGCCGGCTCGTAAGTGCGTCTCTCAGCATGTCCCCGGGACGGACATTCATTTGCTCGGAGAACCGCAGACTCGATATCGTCGGGCATCTGGGCCTGATTTGTCATCTCCGGACGTTCCGAGATGTAGTTGGCCGTGCGCGATAAATGTAAATGACAAAGAAGTGATGATGTCATAACACAGGAAGATGAAGCTGCTTCTTCTGCTTTCAGACTTGAGGAAAAAAAACTTACTTATTTCACACAGAACTTGTGATGAAAATGCATCGTTTTCTCTCTTTGAACAACGGTGAGAAAATGCTGCTGCAGTCAAACTGAGGCCGCAGCCTGAAGTTGAGCTCAGTTTAGTACAAGAACGTCTGGAACGCTGTGACCTCCCCTCCTTTGTTTTGTTTAGTTTTTTTTTTTTGTTTTCCCACAAGCTGAATATCGCACACAGCTCCGTTAAAGTTCTGGCAAATGTCAAACTGACATATAAATCACTTCTTTAACCCGGAAGAGGGAAGAATTCGCAGTCTGGCATTTGCCAAGCGCGTTAGCGGCTGGGTGTAAATATTGAAAACAGAGAAAACCGGAGAAAATACAAAGCGCAAGGACTCGCACAGTCAGAGGACGATTCAGCTGGGACGAGCCGTTGCTGGTCGGAGTCGGTGAGGAGGTGAGGGGGGGCCGGAGCAAGGGAGGAGGGATGCAGGCGGCGCTGGTGAAGCTGCTCCGGCTATCGGCCTCGTATATCTTCTCAAAATGTGACACCGACGGGCGTCTGGAGGTGCTGATAAGGGTCAGGAATTAGCCGGGAGAAGATTCTCTTTCCGGGGGGTGGGAGGGGGAGGGGTTTACACTAACATGCGCAGAGCCACTTTTAATGCCCTCTACCCGTATTGATTATCCAGCTGTCTGGCTGATTGATAGCCAGATATAGAAAAAGGCGAGCGCCCATCAATAACTGCGCTTGTGGGGGGAAGAAAAAGCGAAAGCAGGAGGGACTCTGGCTTTTTCCCCGCCCGCCCACTCAAACAAACACACAAACAAACAATAATAGCCTCTCGCTGTGATTGAAGCCTTCCACAAGTCTCTCTGCGTGCCCCACTTCTGCAGGCTGCAACTGCTCACAGTCGTCCTCCGCCTTTGCAGCAGAGCCATTCAATCAGACGCTGCAGGTTTCAAGGTTTTTCGGTTTTCCTTTGGAAGACGTTTCTGATGCGTCGTTAACTGTCGCAGCCTCGACTCAAGTCTCATTTACAGTCTGTCTTCCAGAAAGACAGAAAAAAAAATCCATCTGTAGTATCTGTTGGGATATTTTGGCTCAATTTTTGCGTTGAATGTGACGTAACCCCACCACAATCCCCCCAAAAAAGCCAACTTTGAAGATTGCGGCCCCTGAACTGGGACTCAACAAGTCCCGCCTGTGAGTCCCAGAGTCCCAGAGAATCAGTCACAGCGCCGTTGTCTTTTACTGCTGCTCCTCCTGCAGCGATGGACAGTTTGCAGTCGCCTGCTCAACTTTATTACATCCAGTGAGAATCGATGCAGCTGCTCCGGCTCAGATCCAGTCAGGCTGAGGAAACCTGTTGCTTTTATCCTCTTTTTATCCTGTTGATTCATTATTACTATTATTATTATTATTACTATTATTAGTATTATTACACACCTTCTATCTGTATTTGACATACTATTAAATGCGCAGCCAGTCGATGACAGTGAAGGTCGTCTTCCTTTCTCTCACCTGTTGACTATTAGAGGGAATTTGAGTTCTGCTGGGTTGCTTGGACACGGCACAGAAAAGAAAAAACCCTCAGTAATGTGAGTTGATCCCTGCCATTAATTTGATTCAGAGGGAAAAACTGAAGCAATGAAATCAGCCTCCGTAAAACCACGACACAGGAGCTCTCAGCCTCCAAAAACAACAAGAGTGCTGAAGTCGCACCAGTGCATTGAATGGGGTCGTCTCCAAAATTGCAATACCACATGCAGCCAGCAGGGAAATGGCCCGTTGAAACAGCAGGCGACTTGATCTGGTCGACGAAGGATGAAAGTGTGAATGTTTCGAAGCGACATCGTATCTGCCGAGTTTTCGACCAGCATGACATCAAACTTTAACACCTCGATTGGCCACAAACCCACCAGAACTGGATTCCCAGTGGACGCAGCAGTACGTTTCGACTCAGACGCTTGAAGGAAAGCGTTGAAAACTGTTGAAAATGGGTTTGATCAGACTGGAAAACGAGTTTAGACTTCCACATTGAATCTTAACGCCGCCCTGCTGCTTTGAATTTCCCTCCTCGGCGTTCCCGTCCCTCCTGTTCTCCAGCACATTACCCAGCCTCCCTCTCTACTACACCCCCTCCACCACCACCACCCCCCAACCCTCACCGTGTATGTAAACATCCCAGAAGCACCGTCGAGCCGCAACAAGGTGCATAAAATGAAAACCAAGAGAGAGAGAGAAAATAAAATAAACAGAAGAGGGAGGAAGAGCCGATGGAGGTGTTTACTGTCAGATTAGCACCACGTCACAAACCCAGAAATCCTCCGAGAAGGAGGGGGAGGGATGTAGGGATGGAGGGATAGACTGACGGAGAATCAGGGACAGAGAGAAGATGTGAGGAGGAGGAGGAGGGAAATGTGGATGATGGGAAAGGGAGGAAACGAGAAAGGCAAGAACGAGGTGAGGATGAGGAGGCAGAGACAGTGAAAAGGAGGAAGGGAGAGAGGGAGAGAGAGAGAGGGAGGGGAAAAAACAAATGTAAGCCCCCCGAGGATTAACTCTCTCATTTCTCAACGAGGAAGAATTGAGAGGGGAGGCAGGGGGGAGAAAAAGAGGATTTCCATCCTTCCATCCTCTGAGCCCGGCTTTGATTCTCTCTGCCTCGGCCTCAGTATCTCCGCTCGCTGCTTGCCGTGTTGGGACGCAGCCGCTGAGCTCGCTGGAGCACCGGAGCACACACGGCTCGCCTCCTTCCTTCCTTCCTTTCCTCCCATCCTGCCAGCCTTCTTTCCTTTGTCTCTTCCTTCCTTCCTCCCTCTTTTCCAAGAAATCCTTCCTCCCCTCCATCTTCCTTAGTTCCTTCCTTCTGTCCTTCCTTCCTTCCTTACTCCCTCATTTCCATTGTTCCTTCCTTCCTTCCTTCCTCCCTCCTTTCCAAGAAATCCCTCCATCTTCCCTCTTCCCTTCCTTGGTTCCTTCCTTCCTTCATCCCTTCCTTCCTTCCTCCCTCCTTTCCTTCCTTCCTTCCTTCCTTCCTTCCATCCTTCCATCCGTCCTTCCTTCCTAACCTGCTCCTATTATGTTCCTGTCGTTCAGACCTAGTCGTCCGTGATGTTTCTCCCCAGTCATCATCTTGTACGTCGTAAAACCTTCGCAGCTGTGTAAATCCAACCCCTAGCTTCCACACACATACACACACACACACACACACACACACACCTGACAGCGCTCGCCGTTGTTGCGGCGGGTTTAACAAGCTCTGGAAATAAGATGAACGAGCTTCCCGCCGGTCTGCTAATGGTCCACCGCAGAGAGACTGATTTACAGTATTAGGATGTGAAATAAATAAAATAAATCACCAAGATTTGACGACAAAATTAACTTTTGTTGGATTTAGTTATTTATTTAGTTATTTTGCCAAAGGCCAAGTGTGTGATTTTAACAAGGAGTTATTGACAAGAGATAGAATAGAAAATCTTGTTTTGTGAATTCTTTCATGAAGCGCTGAAGATTCTCCCAGTGGGAGTTTGCTGGATGGATGCAGTCTAATTCCTGAGTTACATTGTTTCCCCCCGACTAAATTCCCTCTGCAGAACGGACAGAACGCTCCTGAACAAAGGGACTGAAAAGTCTTTTACACCACCGCTGCAGATCAGAGGTGTAAATTTTGGTATTTTTACTGCTGCGATGTGATTGAGGGTCATAAAGTGAATCTCCAGCTGCTGCTGCTGCTGCTGCTGCTGCTGCTGCTGCTGCTGCTGCTGCTGCGACTGCGACTCCACTCTTTTCTGCTGCCGTTGCTGCTCCTTCACCCTGACCCATTTTCTTGATTCACTAGTCAGAACCCTCTCTCTCTCTCTCTCTCTCTCTCTCTCTCTCTCTCTCTCTCTGTCTCTCTCTCTCTCTCTCCTCTGCATTGTGGGTCGTAACTACAGCAAAGCGGCTGCTTTGTATTCCTGAAAGTGACTCGCTCGGTTCAGTGACACCGCTGTGAAAAACTCCGCCAGCGCCGACATTTCGGGACAATCTGCTGCTCTGAATATCAAGTCGTCCTCCGTCAACACACTCAACCAACAGCAAATCCAGACAGCAGCTTCTTTTTTTCTCTCTTTTGTCCTGGTCTTTCAGACGCAGTCAGATTTAGACGAGTGTAACCACCTTCCTGGATGGAGCTCTTAAAAAAAAAAAACCTTCTCAGTGCAGGAAACTGAGGGTTTTTTTTTTTTTGCTTTGACAGCGTTTTCTTGCATTTTTTTTTTTTAGTTTTTTTTTTTTACTGTTGCTCAACTTCATTGTCGCCTCACAAAAGCGACTCCTCCCATGTTCTGCTGCTTCTGTTGTTGTTGTTGAGCTCTTTTTTTTCCACTTGTGTCTGTCCTCCTGATTAGCTGGACTGTCCTCATGTCTACAACTCACATCTCCTCCTTCCCTTTTTCTTTTGGTTTGGTTGACATTCAATTTTATTTAAATGTGATTGTATCCATTTCTATCTGTGTGTGTGTGTGTGTGTGTGTGTGTGTGTGTGTGTGTGTGTGTGTGTGCGTGTATGTGGACGAGGCTGAAGACTCACAGATGTGACGTCCTGTGTCGTGGAGACGCAGGTATATTTTTCTTAAAAG
The DNA here is from genome assembly GCA_009823395.1 of Thamnaconus septentrionalis. Classification (NCBI taxonomy): domain Eukaryota; kingdom Metazoa; phylum Chordata; class Actinopteri; order Tetraodontiformes; family Monacanthidae; genus Thamnaconus; species Thamnaconus septentrionalis. Next base: position 5,689,112 of record CM020516.1, read on the forward strand.
GCTTCGACTCCCAGAAACTCGTCTTTGATGTTTTTCTTCTCCTCTTGTGGTCCTCTGGCCTCTCTCTCTCTTCTCTCTCTCCCTCCTCTCTCTCCGTCTCCCTCTCTCCTACCTTTCCTCATCCGTCTGCGGTCGTCCGTCCTATAAGAATCCCAGGCATTCTATTTTTCCTTCAGCCTCAAATCAATTCCAGACGCCACCCGGTTTCCTGACCCCCATCTCCGTCTCCCCCCCGCACCCCCTCCCCTCAGGGCCTATAGACCGAGAAAACACACACACACACACACACACACACACACACACACACACACACACACACACACACACACATATGCTGACACAGAGACACATGACACAGAGGAATAGAGTGAGAAAGACGACTGCTTGCTTTTCCATAGAATGAATTCCTCAAACTTTCCGACCTCCCTCATTTCTATTCCAGGAATCCTGTGTGTGTGTGTGTGTGTGTGTGATCTCATCATTAAGCATCATACCCCACCCTCTCTCTCTCTCTCTCTCTCTCTCTCTGTTTGCCTTGGCTTCCTTTTATCTCCTCCGTGTCTCTCAGATTAAGAGGAGCCGCGACACCCAATCATGAATCTCTGGTGACGCGGAGGCGGCGACCTCTTGACCCCCGGCAGATGTCTGTCACCACCACTGCGTTTGAAGCAGTGCGCTTCGTTCATTAGCCGCACCGCCTTTCTTTTTTTTTTTTGGGGGGGGGTAATAAAAAGCGAGCGCCGACTCGCTTTGACGAAAAAAAAAATCAAAAAACAATGACGACGCTGCAGAGGGAGATGAAAGCAAACAGAGACCAGTGACCCGGGATCTCGGTTCAAGGTGTCGTGCAGTAACTGGGCCGTCGTTCTCGGCTGAGACTGAAGGCGGA